>JAQIXU010001095.1:0-20645 GCA_034701245.1 Strigamia transsilvanica | reverse complement strand
ACAGTTTTACAACTTCAACTGAAATTCGAACAGTTTTACAACTTCAACTGAAATTCGAACAGTTTTACAACTTCAACTGAAATTCGAACAGTTTTACAACTTCAACCTCATCGCGTATCAACAGTAATAAGCCAACTCACTGACAAATCATGCAAAGCAACTACCATATGAACACTGAATAGACGAGAGAAGGTAATGGCTGCCATTCGAATGGAAATAAGATTTTTCGTGATAATTAAATTAAAATAACAAAAATATAAAAAAAATCGAACAACAAAATCCAATCGAAATATTAAGGAAGCTAAATAATTAACCAAATTAAGCAGTATGCTCGAAAAACTAATAATAACCGAATGGTTTTTCATTTCAGAACCTGACTGAAATGCGAGCGAGCATACGAATCGAACTTACACGGTTGCTGTTGACGTTATAGTGACGTGCCATCACCATGGAAATCGGTTTTCACGTGACCTCGCGATTTAGTGACAATTAGATGATGTAAACAATCAAATTAAATGTTTTACTTGTTTATTGAAAAAAAAAATTGAAAAAAGATCTATTAAAAAAACAAAAAAAACCAATAAACAGTATTAAATTTGTCAACACTACTCCTTCCTGCTGTACTTGGCAACCGCTTTCGTTCCTTCGCTGACCGCGTGTTTTGCCAATTCGCCCGGCAGAACCAAACTAACAGCGGTTTGAATTTCGCGACTGGTAATCGTAGAGCGCTTGTTCAGCTGCGTCAACCGGGACGCCTCGACCGCAATCCGCTCGAAAATATCATTCACAAAGCTATTCATCACTCCCATTGCTTTGGAAGACACTCCGATGTCGGGATGGACTTGTTTCAACACCCTGTATATGTAAGTGGCGAAACTTTCCTTCTTTCGCTTCCTCGATTTCTTCTTCAGGCCAACTCGCCTGACTGTCTGCGGCGCCGATTCGGCTTTCCTCAATGCTTCGCTGCTAACTTTTTGCGGAGAAGCCATGATCAATCGGAGATGGTAGATAATCAACTTGATTTTGTTCTTGCAATGGAAATAAGATGAATAACTCCTATAGCGAAGTGTGCCACTTATATATGGTAACTAGATGAAAACGAAACGTTAGTGAAACGATAATAAATGTGTTCGTTTTATCAAGTGTCGCTTAGTAACGTTTGGAGAACTCGTACATTGACTAAAAAAACAAATGGGAACTCATCAATAATTTTATTTATTGTTTTTTAATATATATATTTTGGTATACACTCAACCCTCGTAATACGGCCGCTCTTTATACGGCGTTTCGCCATAACGGCCTTGTGCCATTATGGGTAAATCTCGATTTGCGGCCTAATATTTTCGTTATACGGCCAAAAATCAGAAAATTCCGTAACGAATCCGGGGGAACTGCCCCTGATTCGTTATACAGCATTTCGCTTTACAGCCAACTTTTCGAGAACCTATCTAGGCCGTTAAGCGAGGGTTGAGTGTATTAAATTAAACTTGGATTTTATTTTGGTGTAACCTGTAAATGTTCTCTTGACTTACAGTCTTGGGTGAGACTGCATATTCCGCCATTTGGTTTTTCTACTTTGCTGAATGCTCGTTTCTGTCATTTAATGGATCCATGACATTTAATTAGTCTTGAAATTTGCGTATTGAAGGTAATTAAAATTAACATAATTTTGCAATAAAATGTATATTTCTGTTCAACCATCAAAAGTTTGTATAAGTTTTAGTTTTTTAAGATTCCTGTTAAGTTTCGAAAACAAGTTACATTTTTATTTCATTGAAATAAATGGAATTTTTGTTTCTTTTAAGGCTTTATACAATAAAAATAAAAGATTTGCCACCCACCATTTGATCAGAATGGGCCCGTGTGTTCATTAACACAGTTTGACATCCATATTAAAATTAATGAACTAATACTTATTGTTGTTTTTTTTCTACAAATAGTTTAGACTTCTTGAACAATTTCGTATACACAAATTTTGCAATAAATACTAAACCAAATAATACCGACAGAAGAATAATCGAAATAACTGCAATGACATCTATCAAGAAATACTGGAAAAAATTCAATTCCTCTCCCGCACTTCTTAAGCAATCTGCACCATCGTTCTTAATCACATATTCGACCCAATGAACCGCTTGGTCGAGTGGCTGTTGGTACCGGTCGTGAAATATCGCCGAGTATTTCTTTATGTTTTCCCTGTAACTGTAACCAAAAGTAATAAAATGCAACACACAAAATACTCTACATACAACTTTACCTTTCTTTTAGTATTTCATTAACTGCCTCGAGTATACTGGCTTCAGAAATATTATTCAAATCCACCTTGCGACCGATTTTCAATTCTTCCGCTCGTGCAACGTTGGCATGCTGATCGCCCAACAGTGGAACAGCAACAACTGGCACAGCGTTGTACACGGTCTCTTGTAAACTCAAAAGTCCTCCGTGAGTTATAAATCCCCGTATTTTAGGATGCCCTAACAAAAAAGAAATCAGTTCAAAGATGTGTTGGGGGTGTATTAGATTGAATTAATACCTAGGAGGTCTTGTTGCGGGGCCCATTTCAGCACTTTGACATTGGCGGGCGCATTCTTCAATTCTTCTTCGTATTTCCAAACGATTTTCTGCTTGAGTTTCGAAAATGCCGCCAATAAAGATGTTTTGACATCGTCCGGCAAAAACCGAGACTGCGCGTTTGAACCGAGACTGAAGTAGATGAATCCATCGTCACCAGAACTTTGAACAAAGTCTTCCAATTCTTTGGGCAGTGGGTTGGCTTTTTTGCAGTGAATTCCTCCAACAGAAATAATGTTTGGCATCGAAGGTCTCGGGCTAATCAGCACTGGATCGGCGGAAGTCAAGTACAAACTAACGCGTCGGCTAGCTTCGACAATAGATGGATTTTGAGGAACATGTCTGGCTATTTCTGATTGAAATTTAGGTATGATGTAGTAATCGAAGCTCAATTTAAGACTGACCTCTGTGATGGCATTATTGAGTCTCTGAAAAAAATTCATTTCAGAAGTGTACCAAAGGGCAAGGTGTGGCACATATGATGGCGGTTGAGGTATAAATGTTCTGCTCCATGGCATCAGGGATCCAGGACTGTGCGAAATCACGTATTTACCGAGTAAAGGAGCAATTCCCAAAGCACATTCGTTTAGGAATGCACTCACAATGACCACATCGAACTGTCTATCTTGTTTAAGCAATTTCTGAACGTCCGAATTTTGCAAAAAGCTTTTACAAATGGGAAGTGCAAACATAGGAAATGCAAACATCGACAATATGGGATGATAACCGACCGAACTGAACATTTGTTTTTGCATTTCGGATGAGTGGAAGTCCATGGCTTGTTCGATGATGATTTCTTTCACGTTCTTGATCGGTTTTGAGAATGAGAGTGTGGAAACTACTGTGACTTGATGGTCTCGGCGGGCTAATTCGATGATTAAAGCATCAAAAATATTCTTGTGGCTCTTTGATGTTAATGGAAATAAGTAGAGCACATTGTATCCTTGCACAAAATATCCACTGCAAAGAAATGAAGATACGCAAAGAAATAGAAGCTTCATAGTGGATGTGGGGTGTTTCACTAATAATTATCTTTTGATTTGTTATCAGTTTATCTGAAATTATCGCGAGGACAAGGCCATTGGAATGATTCTTGACAATATTCTGCACCTTGGACTAGAAAGTTATAATTACTGCAAGCAAGTCATACGCACAAGGAAAGAAAGTTTAATTCCCAGTAAAAGACATCATTTTGACTTATCCTGAGCAATATAGTTTGCGGATTTGTCAACTTTTTCTCAACAACAAAATTGATTTTCGACGACATTCAGCCGAAACCGAAAGCATTTGGAATGTATGCGCATGCGCATACGTTACCGGAAATCAATCGGGGTCGTTCCGGGTTTTCCCTAAACCGAGTCGTTCCGGGTTTTCCATAAACCGAGTCAGAACTACCGGTATATAAAGAGCCATTCGGACTAAGATGATCATTCCGTACTTGACCTTTTACTTAGGTGAGAACGTGCGCAACCAAGTTTTCTCAAGCTATCAGGTTTTCCATACACCGGATCAAATTTCGGGTTTTCACAGAACCCAGCAAAACTATACATACACCACTTGCATTACTAGATATTCATTTCAGCTTTGAACCTTGATCTTGTCATTGTCATCCCCAATACACGCTATTACAACAACTATTGCATTTTTTCGTAAATAAATTACTGATAATTTTTTTGAATAACAATCATCATAAATAATAAATTAAATGGCATTGAAAAATATAACTGGCAGTGCGAAACTTGTAAAATGGAACTTCACCTCATGCAGTATGCTGGAATTAGAATTAAATAAACTTCATTCTGAATTTGTATCCACTTCTCTCAGTGTACCATTTCATTTACTTTTGCCCAAAAAATTAGTATTATTGGTGGACCTCGATCAAACGTTAATTCATACGACTATAGGCAACGTCCCACTAGGTATTGTTGAAGTGCATCATTTTGAATCGCTCGGTTCATGGTATCACACCAGAGTGCGACCTGGAACAAAGGCTTTTTTACAGAACATGAGCGAATTATTCGAATTGCATATCTGGACGTACGCGGATCGTCCGTACTCGAACGAAATTGTTGGATCCAGACGGTAGCTTGTTTTCGAGGCGCATTTTATCCCGTGACGAATTCATCGACTCCGACTCGAAAGCTGCGAATTTAAAGTACTTTTTTCCCAATGGCGATTCTATGGTGTGTATCATCGACGATCGAGCTGACGTGTGGAATGACGCACCGAATTTGGTGGCGGTAAAACCGTACACCTTTTTTACAGATACTGGTTACACGGACCACCCGTCCGAAGAAAAGGAAAAAATCGGTTATTTTCAAGAATTACACGAAAACGACGACGATGACCATTTAATCTATTTGGAGGAAAAACTGCGTGCCATCCACTATGAATTTTACGAAACTTATGACAAAATGAAAGAAAATGGCTGCACGTTTCCCAATGTTAGAGAATTGATACCTCATGCGTCGGCAAATGTTTTAGAATCCGTAAATGTCGTGTTCAGTGGCATCATACCGACTAACATCGCTCCCGAAACACACAAGATGTGGAAGATGGCAAAGTCACTCGGAGCCGTTATTCAGAATAAAGTGGTTGGACCCTCCGACGACCCCAATATCAAACTGACAACTCACGTCATCTCCTCTCGTTTAGACACGGAAAAAGTGTACATAGCTCGAAAGTTAAAAAATGTACACGTGGTAACCCCAAATTGGTTGTCGTGCTGTGCGGAACTTTGGCTAAAAGCAGACGAAAAGTTGTTTCCGTTGCTAGAAGTTGTAGACGAAAGCGCCAATAAAAATGAAAAAAGTAAAGTTTCAACATCTATAAAACCTCAACGTTTGGATAAAAAGCTTTTCCCGTTGGTTGAAGTTAAAAAGAGTGACCACAGTAAAAATAAAGACAATAACAATTTGACAACTGTAAAACCCCGACTCGCCATTACTTTTACTGATGATGAAGTTGGACGGATAAACCAGGAGGTAAAAACCCGAAGAGGCATAAAAAATAAGAGACAAGAAGCGAATTTAGTGGAAGAAAGTATGAATCCTAGTAAAAGACATCATTTTGACTTATCCTGAGTAATAGTTTGCGGACTTGTCGACCTTTTCCAAACAACTAAATAATCAATCGCACCCGGACCTGCGGTTTTGTCCCGGGCCCAACTGCAGCGTGGTAATTCGCGCGAAACAAGCGAAAAGTAAGCGCGTTGTCTGAATTAGATCTGAAGAGCAAGTGGAGAGTAGTGAAGGGACGTGGATCGATTGGCAGTATTTGTTCGACGTTGCTGCGTTGCTCGCTGAGTGTCGTTACACGTTGAAACACACTTATGCGTGCGAAAAGCTTATTTGAATACCAGCAAGCGCTGCTTGAAACCGAGGTTGAAAACTTGTCGAGGAATATCGAGAGGAAAACGCAAATAGATCCAAATTGGAAATTCAATTGGCAGTTTGTAAGAAGAGGCGGGAAACAGTGTTAGCACATTTTGGTCAAACTTAAATTTCATTATATATTCTTATAATTTATTGTACTGCTTCAAAAATAATCGAAATTAATAAATATTTCTTTACTTCAATTTACATTTTTCTTTTTATTGCATCTCTCAACTAAAAATATCAATGTTTTGAGTGCTTGTTGTGGAAGAGCAACAGCTGTACATCTGTAAAGTCTCTCACTTTTATCTTATCTGTGCTTTTACAACACCTATAATCCCAAAAATGTTCTGCTCCAGGAAATTTTTAAAGTGCCTAATTTTTATTTTATTTCTGTTTAGGACTAGAAACCAACAACAAATCATATAAATATTTAGCTTTACCAGGCACCACTTAAAAATTCCATTTTCCGTGTTTGTTCTGTCATCACTCATAATGATTTATTGTACCCGTCAAGCTCGTTTCCCACATTAGTGTAATGGAAAAAGTAGAGAGAAAGTCAATTCTCCAATAATTCTAAAGAAACTTTTTCAATATCCCCCTCAATAACACTTCCCTGCAATGCGTCCGTACTTTTCTATTAAAATCCTTTACGAGTAAATGATCTTGGATGTTCCCAAGGTCAAAACTCCAACTCAAAATCAATTTCAAAAATTCCTGTTTTCTTTTCCACAGCAATTAATTAAATTATTCCAAATTTAATAACAGAATTTCATGAAATTTTTCATAAATTTTCTACATCCAGACGCGCAATTTTGAAATTAAAACGCAACAAACTTGTTAAAAAAGTAAAAAGGTGCGCAACAAACATCGCGCTGAATCATCCATTAACAAGGGTTGATAGGCCATAATTCTATCTTGGAAACTGTTGCCAGGCAACCCTTCTCTCGCACTTTGCGCCAAATGGGCTCGGTTGCCATAGAAACGGGGGCAAGTGCGGAGAGAGCGAGTTGGCATGGATCGAGAGACGGAAAATGGCTGCCGAGACAACGCACATTTATCGCGAATTTCAGCCAGCGGCGAGCACATAGGAGAACGGAATGGATTACATCAGGCAATTCGATATTAAGTTGGAGAAAGAGATGTACTATGCAGGTGAAGTGATTAATGGTCATGTGATAATTGACACGATTGAGAATTTCAAGCTGAAAGGTGCTTTGGTCGGATTTGTTTACATGTTGCAAGTAATGTAATCGCCGTTTCTAATTTAGCAATCCGAGTTGGGCTTAAAGGCAAAGCGCACACTGAGTGGAAAGTTGTGGTGAGTGGCGATCGGAGGACTGTCCGGGATGATCAGTGTTTTATAGATGAGCGGGCAACCATCTGGGGCAAAGGTACTTATTTGAATGTTTCATCTTTTATTCATTTTAATTTGTTTGTGTGGGTTTTTTTGGATTTTTGTATGCAAAAAGTGTTTGGAATGGGTGAAAAAGAAAAACTGTGGGTTTTGGAAAATTCAAAAGTTGTTCAAATTAAAATATTGTTAAAATAAAAATATTTTTTTTATTTGGAAATTTAGAAATTGTTAAAATTTAATAAATGTTTAAAATTTGCTGTATGTTTAAAAAAAAATTAATGAATGTTCAAAAATTATGGAATTTGAAGAATATTTGAATTTTGAACAGCTTTTTAATTTTTTTAAATTTTTTTATTGAAGATTCAAATATTGTTCACATTTAATCATTTTTTGGAAATTCAGAAAATGTTAAAAAAAAATTCAATAGATGTTGAAAAAATTATTGAATTTTAACAATATTTGAATCTTAAATTTAAAAACAAATAAAATTAGAACAGCTTTAATTTTTAATTTTTTATATCTAAAAAAGTAAAAACATGATTAGAACGAAAAGAAAACAAATACTTTTTTTTGTAAATTCAAAAATAGTTCAAGATTTACAGCTTTTAATTGGAGATTCAAATTGTTCAAATTCATTAAATGTTCCAAATTCATTAGGTATTTAAAAAAAGAAATTAAAAAATGTTCAAAATTCACTATGGTATATATTTAAAAAATATTTATTAAATGCTCAAACTTCACTCTCATTTTTTAAAAAATTCAAAACATTTGTGTGTTTAAAATTAGTTACATCGTTGAAAATATAAATTTAATTTTTAATTGTTTTCACAGATAAAATTGAGGGAAATGTGCCGATTTTACCAAGAGGAAACCACTCATTTTCCTTCAGATTTCAGCTCCCTGAAAGTGCACTTCCTTGTTCATTTGAAAGCAAAGTCGGTACTGTGAGATACTACATAAGAGTCACACTGGATATTCCTTACGCATCTCCACCACAAGGAATGAAATATTTCACTATAATTGGACCTCACATTGACTGCATGGATGAACAATACCTAGTAAGACTGTCAAATACACTAAAAATATCATTCCATGTGATGAAACAAAAATCACATCAATGATATTTTAAGAAAATGTATTTTTACAAAATCATTTCCAAATGAGTAGATTTTATTGATTTCACTTTCATTCAATTTATTCATAATCCGATTTAATTGATTAAATTTATTTCTCTGCAAATTAATTTCTCTCTCAGAATAAATCCATTTACAAACTACATTTAATTACATAACTAAATTATTCAAACTGACGTCACTTTTCTCTATTTTTCAGAAACCCCTCATTGGACAGGACAAACGCTCCACATGTTGTCTGTGCTGTGCTCGTGGACCGGTCACCTTAAGAACCCAACTTGAAAGATCAGCCTACTGCTGTGGAGAGAGCATTAAATTAAAAGCTGACATTGATAATCAAAGCGAAGAAGAAGCGCGCTTAAAGCTGAAACTTGTCCAGGTGTGAAGAGCTCTTTGTTGACAGTTCATCCATATTAATAAACCGCGCTGACATTACTCCCTCCCATATTTTTTTTTCTTTCTGGGTAATGGTTGCAGTACGTTGATTATTTTATCGACCGTCGAGTTTTGGGCGTAAACAAAAGCACGAGTCATACCGTCCTCGAGTACACAGGGGATCCAGTGCACTCTCACTCCAGGTCTAAATTTGATTCTTCATCCAGTTTAGTTGTTCCAGTCATGCCTCCTACATTAGTTGGCATCTGTCGTCTGCTGCAAGTGCAGTACATGCTTAAAGTAAGCAATGCTGGTTTGGAAGTTAATGATTTTTTTTGAAAAAAAATTAAATTTTAATCTTTTGTTTCTGTAAGGTAAGCCTACAATTGGAAAATTCAGGAGAAGATCTTAATCTTAATTTCCCAATTTCAATCGCCACATGTCCATTTCGGATTCCAAATTCTAATCAACAAACACAAATCAGTTATGGTAAGTAAGTAAGAAGAAAGTTTTGGAATTTCAGGGTAGTTTCCGGCTGCAATAGTGACCAGATTTGAAAAGTTGAAAAATTACTAAATTACAAAATTACAAAATTATAAGGACAGTCACTTTTTTATATCATTTAATTTTCATGAGACAAAGGATATTGATTTTTTACACACATAAATAAGGTTAAAACAAAGTTACACAACAAATTTCACAACAATCTAACAAATAGTTCAAAAGTTATGTGCATTTTTTGTGAATTAGTTAGTTTTGGGTTCTAATATACAAGTACAATACTTACGCAAGTTATGAAAATTTGGTTTTGGATGGTCCAGGTCGCTTTCCAATGTGATCCCAAGAACAGGGCCATTTTCTCTGCATCACCACAAACAATTGGCAATCACCATGGTGAATAACCAATGTAAAATAGATGTGTAACATACAAACATTAGGATTTTGATGGAGCCAATCATTGCAAATGGCATTGATGATGGGATGAGGTGGGTTATTCCCCACCTAGGGCCCATAACATACAGGGAGCTTGAAAGTCGCAATAGCACTTGTTGGAATCCAAGCTTTAATTACTGAACAAACAAATCTAAAATTAGCTTACAATGAAAACTCTCAACAATACCATAAAAGCATGATCTAAGCTTAACATAGTTGTATTATTGTAAACAGCACCACATACCAAAAGGCTTAAACGTTTTTGCAACTGTATATAATGGTTTGTGTGCACCAAAAACAGAAATGTAGTAACTTTGACTATAACTACAGTATAATGGTATAGGAGGCATAACATGACATGGAAGTTAATGTATCTTTACTTTCAGAAGTAGCAGCTGACCACGTTGAAGGTGGCTTATACATAGGCCCAGAATTTCAATTGGGGCAGGTTTATGATGGAAGTACAGATGAAGGAGAAACTGTAGTGCTCTACAAACCGGTATATGTATGTGTTTCATATTCAAAACTTAAGGTCATTCAAAATGCTTCAAGAGCAACCCGTGGAGCGGCAACAGGCAATGCCACAACTGATATTAAAGCAGCATCTAACCTATGATTGCTGAATGCAGAAGCGATGTGTTCCAATAAGCATTTTCATTTGTAAAAAAAATAACAAAAAAAGTTTCCAAAAATGAGATTAAAAATATTAAAATACTAGTAAATTATATAATTTTGTTTTCAAAATGTGATGTCATGTTTCACCAGACATTTTAAAAGTCAATTGTTGCTTAATAGGATTAATGTGTTAGAAGAATTATGTAATATTTGAAATTTTTTAAATATTTTTTACTAACTGAATGGCTTTACTATAAAAATATATATATCAAAATAAATTACTTTTTGGTAAGATAATCAATTAAGTTATACAATTTTTTTGTATTGTTATATACAGTAGATACATGTAGTTTAGAAAGGAACACTTTACTGCATATTTATTGTAATACAATTTTAACATATTTATTACTTTTTCAACATTATTTCAATCGAGATTTGAGTTAATAAATTATACACCTTTAGACTAAACTTGTTTACACATGGTTTACCTAACTAGGACCCTTTTTTTAATTTATCCCATCTTATTCAACTGAAAGAAAAATTTCAGTTGTGTAGTTCCAGTCATATTAACTGCATTTTCATTAAAGATTGCTCTAATTCTGACATTAATAAAAAGGAAATAAAAAGAATCTGATTTTTTGAGCACTATCTTCCCAAGTAAAAAGTAATAGATCTTCTGGGAGTGATTATTGACTCAATCTCCACTATTGCTGCATCTGGACCTATCTATTATTGGAAAAGACAACATTGCCAAGTTCCAAGAACTATGGAACATTCCTCAGAATAGAAACAAAAAGTATAAAGTCTTCAGAGAATACGTGGCCACTTCTGGTCACACTATCACTTATCCATTTCACTCTTGCATTGAAAAAACAACAAATTTCGATTTTATTCACTTTCGGTTTTATTATTTCAGTCTTATAATTGTGTAAAAAATATTGTTTATTTTGAAATATAAAGTTTAAAATCATTTCTATTCTCATTCCCATTTTTATTTGAATGTGGCACACAAGAGTTGACATTACTTTTATTATTTCGATGAACAAAATTTTAAAAACCGGTGAACCGCTTGCGGATTTTTATCACTGAAACTTATCTCAGAACAATCTCTCTTAAAAATTTTCATCTCTTCGCTTGAAGTGATGAACTTATTCGCCACAAACACCAACAAATCCAAATTCAAATCGGACTCATCAAAATCATACTTTAAAACACACTTAGATAATACCCTTTGTATAGCATCCACTTTTAAATCACACAACAGTAATTCAATGTTCAACAAATCCTGATAAGTGCACGGCAACAACACTTCAAATAATTTTGCAAAACAGAAATCTACGACGCGTTCACAAACTCGACTTTTAACCACAGAAGGGACACTCGTCAACAAATCAGTCAAACAGTCCTTCACCGTGCAAACATGGAAACACTCGTCCCAACTTGTTAATTTAATCATCGAAATGAGCAGATAATAAAGGTCATCCCAAATCGTATGCATAATATGCTTCAAAGTCGGCCAGAGAAATTTCACGAACAAAAAATCGAACATCAAAGGCAAACAAATCTGTGATCCAAACTCCGAAAACAAAATGGCATCGACTTGTTGCTCGCTCAATTGAGAAAGTATAAAACACATAACGGACGTGCCAAAACCATAATCTTCGCGATAAGGAATTCCGCCGACGTCTATGCTGTCGCACTGATCTCCAATTATATGCGCAACAAACCCGTTAAATTTGCCTCCATCCTTGGCGAGTTTTATGGCTAATTCGCTTTTTTCGTCCTCTGTCATTAGTGACCAAAAGTATTCGACTCCACTTTGGTTTCTCCAGTCCATGCACTGGTAAAACAAGTTGCGCTTCTCTTTTTTAGTCATCTCACAACGATCAAATGCAAATGGGTGATTTGTCCATAGATTGATCATTGAACTCTTCAAATCATCTTCGTCAAGTTCTGGGGTAAAATAGCCCGAAAGACGCTCGACCTCATCAGGTATGCAAAACAGGCAAGCAATTTCAAATCTTTGTGCAGCTTGCAAATTTTGCACTCGACAGAGAAGTCTTGCTGAATCGGTAGTGTTTAACATTCCATTCACTGTCCATTGAGAGCAGTCAACTATGTGCGTGTACAACTGTAGCCGTAAAACATTAAAAATGTCGTCAAGTAAGGTTATTATCCAATCCCGTAATTGCCTTCCAACAAATTGGACGAATAGATTTAAAGCGGCTTTTAAATGGCGAGGAATGTCCATTATGTCCACTTGGTTGCCGACCTTGGTTACCACTTTTGGCCATAAATCCGAAAGTGTATTGCACTTCCAGCTGTCGAACGTAATAGGGCTAACATTTTTCCAAAGAACTATTGCTGTTTTGGCGAGAATGACTTCCTGAAAATTCGGTACTTCTAAGATGTATTTCATGATGAAGTCTGTGACGGCTGGATGACGGTAATGGAAAGACATGATTGATACGCCTTAAATATGTGTGAATGTAACGTCGTTACTACGTGACATTACAACGTCTGTAAAACGTAGATGAATACGCTCCAAGTGCGTAACTTCGAATTTTGGGTCCCCCCGCACAAAAATATTATTGGACTCCTTCCGATTTTTAGAAGCACAAATATTCCAAATATAAAAAATAAAATAAAAGAAAAATAACATTCCAAAAAATGTTTTAAAATTGTTATGATTTGGGGTCCCAAAATTGCTGCTAGAAGGGCCCCCAGACCGTACTTACGCCTTTGGGGCCCCAAATGTACAAGAAAATTTCTCAAGAAATAATTTTTTTAAATTTTTTTTCCAGAAATGTTTATTTTAATTTTTTTATGGGATCCTTTATGGGTCTCTTTATGTCTAGGGCACCCCGCAACGCCACTGCTGCTCTGTCTAGATTTAATGGCATTTAATAAATCAATTATTCAATTGTGCATTTCCATCCTCTTTTTCATTGATAGTCGCGTTTTGATTCTCGGTTTCACTCTTGGTCACATTTTTATTTGAATCTGGCCCACGAGACTATACAAAGTTACCAATAGTTGCTTTATACAACTTTTATTACTCCGATAAACAAAAATTTAAAAATCGGTCAATCTTTTGCTGATTTTCATCGCTGACATTTGCACTAATACATCCTACGTAGGCTATAGAACAATCTCTCTTAAAAATTTTTATCTCTTCGCTTGACGTGATGAACTTAATCGCCACAAACATCAACAAATCCAAATTCAATCCGTAGTTAGCAAAATCATGCTCTAAAACACACTTAGATAATACCCTTTGTATAGTATCCACTTTCAAATCACTCAACAGTAATTCAATGTTCAACAAATCTTGAGAACTGCACGGCAACACTTCAAACAGTTGTCCAAAACACAAATCTACGACGCTTTCACAAACTCGACATTTAACGGCAGAAGGGACACTCGTCAACAAATCAGTCAAACAGTCTTTCACCTCACAAACATGCAAACAGTCGACCCAACCGGCTATTTTAATCATCGAAACGAGCAAATAAGGAAGGTCATCCGGAATCAAATGCATAATATGCTTCAAAGTCGGCGTGAGAAATTTCACGGACAAAACATCAAACACCAAAGGCAAACACACCTGGGATCCAAACCCTGAAAACAAAATGGCATCGACTTGTTGTTCGTTCAGTTGAGAAAGCAGAAAAGACACAATGGACGTGCCAAAGCCATAATCATCGCGATAAGGAATTCCATCGTCGTTTATGCTCTCGTACTGATCTTCAGCTATATACACAATAAACCTGTTAAATTTGCCTCCATCCTTGGCCAGTTTTAGAACTAATTCGCTATGTTCGTCTTCTGTCATTAGTGACCAGAAGTATTCGACTCCGCTTTGGTTTCTCCAGTTCATGCACTGGTAAAACCACTTGCGCTTCTCTTTTCTAGTCATTTCACAACGATCAAAAGCAAATGGATGGTCTTTCCATAGATTGATCATTAAACTTTTCAGCTCTCTTTCGTCAGGTTCGAATTCTACGGCATATTTTTCTAACAGACTGGAAAAGTTTTGCCAAAGATGCTCGACTTCATCGGGCATGCAAAACACACAAGCAATGTCAAATCTTTGTATGATAGTCAAGTCTTGTAATCGACAAAGAAATCTTGCTGAATCGGTCGTGTTTAACCTTCCATCCATTGTCCATTGACAGCAGGCGGTTATGTCCTTGAATAATTCAAACCGGAAATCATTACCATCATCAAACACGTGGTCATGCAATATTATTATCCAATCTCGTAATTGCCTTCCTACATATTTGACCAGTCGGTGTAAACCGGGTTTTAAATAGCAAGGAATGTTCAAAATGTCCACTTGGTAGCCGACCTTGGTTATGACTTTTGGCCAGATTTCCGAAAGTGCAAAGTAATTCCAACCGTCGAACGGATTATTGCAAAAATTTTTCCAAATAATTGTTGCTGTTTGGGCGAGAATGACGTCCTGCAAATTCGGCACTTCTAAGATGTATTTCATGATAAAATCTCTGACGACGATGAGAAAAATGACAAGAAACTTTGCCTTAAATGTGTTATACGTCCACGTGTAACGTGTAACATGTAAAGTATAAAATTACGTCGTTACGACGTGACATTTCAGCCCTGGTGGCGGCTGTAAAACGTAGGTGATTAAAAGTTTTTAAAATTTTATTAAAAATTTAATTTGAAAAATATTATTTAGAGTTTTCGACATTATTCATCTCTTGTATGGACTTTGGGAACTCCTTGGATTGCTGGTCTGTCGTGTCTAAGGAGAAACAAATTGTTTTGACTGATTCAATTTGTGATGGATTTTATTCATTTAGTTGGTCTTTACAACCAAAGAGATATTCTAAATTTGCATGTTTGATTTGTTTTTAAAAAATTATAATACATCACTCATATGTGGAATTACTAACTTATTGGCGAAATGTTCAACTAGATTCACACTTCGTCACTTATGCACTACCGTAGAACTGGCGTCGTACACAATTCTTAACGTCATTTCTCAGCTAATGGCGGCGACTTAAGGTTGTTGCAATGTTTCTCCTGTCGGTTTTTCCATCAATTCACTTTTTCAAATGTGTATGTATGCAATTCTTCTGTCACAAGTTCGCTGCTCACATCAAGCCGAAGGTTTGGTACACATTTTCTCGAAACTTCATACACGAACACAATAAACCTACCAGGACCCGGCACACAAGAATATAGCTCTACGAGGCGATAGCCTCGTTTAGACAGCTGGCTTTTTTCATTGAAGGAATGTGATGTTTACTCCCTTCTGGTATTTTTGGGTGCTCTGGGTGCCAGATTGTCACATGTAGGTAAATCTGCAGTCCCAGAAATGGTCTACGAACCAATGAGCCGAGGGGAAGGCGGCGAAAGTATACTTTCGCCACTTTGTTCTGAATAACGGCTCCGAGTGACTTTGCCATCTTCCACATTTCGTGCGTTTCGGGAGCAATGTTAGTCGGTATGATGCCACTGAATACAACATTTACGGATTTTAAAACATTTGCAGACGCACGAGGTACCAATTCTCTAACATCGGGAAACGTGCAGCCATTTTCTTTCATTTTGTCATAAGTTTCATAAAATTCATAGTGGATGGCACGCAGTTTTTCCTCCAAACAGATTAAATGGTCATCGTCGTCGTTCTCGTGTAATTCTTGAAAATAACCGATCTTTTCCTTTTCTTCGGACGGGTGGTCCATGTAACCAGTGTCTGTGAAAAAGGTGTACGGCTTTACCGCTACCAAATTCGGTGCGTCATTCCACACGTCAGCTCGATCGTCGATGGTACACACCATAGAATCTCCATTGGGGAAAAAGTGCTTTAAATTCGCAGCTTTCGAGTCGGGGTCGATGAATTCGTCACGGGATAAAATGCGCCTTGAAAACAGGCTACCGTCTGGATCCAACAGACGAGCGATTTCGTTCGAGTACGGGCGATCCGCGTACGTCCAGATATGCAATTCATACAACTCGCTCATGTTTTGTAAAAATTCCTTTGTTCCAGGCCGCACTCTGGTGTGATACCATGATCCGCGCGATTCAAAATGATGCACGTCAACAATACCTAGTGGGACGTTGCCTATAGTCGTGTGTATTAACGTTTGATCGAGGTCCACTAGCAATACTAATTTTTTGGACATAAGTAAATGAAATGGTACATTGAGAAGAGTGGGTACAAATCCAGAATCAAGTTTATTAAATTCTAATTCCAGCCTACTGCAAGAGGTGAAATTCCATTTTACAAGTTTTGCACTGCCAGTTGTATTTTTAAATGCCATTTAATTTATTATTTATTATTATTTTTATTCAAAAAAGTTATCAGTAATTTATTAACGACAAAATGCAATAGTTGTCGTAATAGCGTGTATTGGGTATGACAATGACAAGATCAAGGTTCAAAGATGAAATGAATATCTAGTAGTTCAAGTGGTGAATATATAGTTTTGCTGGGTTCTGTGAAAACCCGAAATTTGATCCGGTGTATGGAAAACCTGATAGCTTGAGAAAACTTGGTTGCGCACGTTCTCACCTAAGTAAAAGGTCAAGTACGGAATGATCATCTTAGTCCGAATGGCTGTTTATATACCGTAGTTCTGACTCGGTTTAGGGAAAACCCGGAACGACTCGGTTTAGGGAAAACCCGGAACGACCCCGATTGATTTCCGGTAATGTAGGCGCATGCGCATACATTCCAAATGCTTTCGGTTTCGGCTGAATGTCGTCGAAAATCAATTTCAAAACTCTTGTGTCAAAATAATGTTGCTCACTTCGCTTGGAAGATTTGAAATAACAGGATCGAATAAGTTGTAATAATACAGTGAATATATTTAATGAATAATAGCAAAACGATCATCAGACGGTTATGAAATACAATACCCCATTAGACTTCACTGCTACGCAACTTCTCATCAACGTCACCGAATATCCTGGACATCACCACTGAATATCCACCCACGACTATTTATTTTTAAACTGCTGCATCGCCTGGTAAAAACCCGTGTGGTACCCACTCATATACCACGCCATCAGAGTGGACGCCAGCACATCGTCGTGATCATGCGCATTCAAAAACGGCGCCGGTATTTGAGGCATCAGTGGCACGCCAGGTATTGCCGGGAAGCCAGATGGTGGAGGAAATGATGCGAAATGCGGACTCGGTTGTCTGCATTTGGCACCATTTGCGTTCTCAGTTGGCTCAGGGGCTAATTTCGGTTGACAATTATTTGACGTTTGTTTTTCCAATCTTATTTTTCTCAATGACGACAAATGCACCGTTTCTTTATTGCCGTAACCCGTGAATTCGACAATGCACGTGCGGTCTTCATTGTTGATGTTTTCGGTCACAGCCGCATACGAAACCCCATCTTCACTGTAAATCGCTAGGCATTCGTCGCCAGCTCTCCACTTGTGCGTTTTCTTGCTTTTGGTTTTCGCTTGCGCGGTCGAAATATTGCTGTTTGTGGCCCGGTTCTTGAGATTTCGCTTAGCCGTAGAAATTGCGGCGTCGTAGGCGTTCACCAGGGCGCTGTCATCCCAAATATCGTCGTTCACAGAGTAGACCTTCTTGTTTACAGAAACGAATCGATTCGCAGCCATTTCTAGAAAAATTTTGTTGGGAATAGATCTGGCTATTGATTGCAGAACAAGTGTCTGGTGTCTTGTATGTTGAAAATGCAGGCTTTAATACAGTGTAGATTTAAGGAATTAGCATCCCATTGGAGGATGCTGAATGCTGCACGCATCTCTTACGTATCGTGATTACGCATGCACTCTCTAGCAGCGCCAAATAGATTTAGTGCCATTGTAGGCTACTAAATACATGTATTTTATTTCCCAGTAAGGACATCTATTGTTGCTTTTTCTCTACAACTAGTTTAGACTTCTTGCACAATTTTGTATACACACATTTTGCAATAAATACTAAACCAAATAATACAAAAAGCAGAATAATTGAAATAAATGCAATGACATCAATCAAGAAATACTGGAAAAAATTCAATTCCTCTCCAGCACTTCTTAAGCAATCTGCACCATCGTTCTTAATCACATATTCGACCCAATGAACCGCTTGTTCGAGTGGCTGTTGGTACCGGTCGTGAAATATCGCCGAGTATTTCTTTATGTTGTCCTTGTAACTGTACCCAAAAGTAATAAAACTCAATATACTCAATAAACTCAAATCTTTACAACTTTACCTTCCACTTAGTATTTCATTAACTGCTTCGAGTATACTGGCTTCAGAAATGTTATTAAAATCCACCTTGCGACCGATTTTCAATTCTTCCACTCGTGCAATGTTGCCAGGCTGATCGCCCATCAGTGGAACGGCAACAACCGGCACAGCGTTGTACACGGTTTCTTGTAAACTCAAAAGGCCTCCATGGGTTATAAATCCCCGTATTTTAGGATGCCCTAACAAAAAATAAATCAGTTCAAAGATGTGTTTGGGGTGTATTAGATTGAATTAATACCTAGGAGGTCTTGTTGCGGGGCCCATTTTAGCACTTTGACATTGGCGGGCACGTTCTTCAATTCTTCTTCGTATTTCCAAAGGATTTTCTGCTTGAGTTTCGTAAAGGCCGCCAATATAGATGTCTTGACATTGTCCGGCAGAAACCGAGACTGCGCGTTTGAACCGAGACTGAAGTAGATGAATCCATCGTCACCGGAAGTTTGAACAAAGTCTTCCAATTCTTTGGGCAGTGGGTTGGCTTTTTTGCAGTGAATTCCTCCAACAGGAACAATGTTTGGCATCGAAGGTCTCGGACTAATCAGCACTGGATCAGCGGAAGTCAGGTGCAAACTAACGAGTCGTCGAGCTTCAACAATAGATGGATTTTGAGGAATGTGTTTTGCTATTTCCGCTTGAAATTCACGTAGGATGTAGTAATCATAAATCAAGTTAATGCTTACACTTGTGAAGACGTTGTTTAGTCTCTGCAAGAAATTCATTTCGGAAGTGTACGAAAGTAGAATGTGAGGCACGTACGATGGTGGTTGAGGTACGAATATCTCGTTCCATGGCATCAGCGATCCCGGACTGTGTGAAATGACGTTCTTACCCAGTAAAGGAGCGATTCCCAAAGCACATTCGTTTACAAATCCACTCACAATGACGGCATCGAATTGTTTGCCCTGTTCGAGCAACTTCCGGACGTGCGAATTTTGTAAGAAACTTTTACAAATTGGAAGTGTGAATGTTGGGAAGGAAAACATCATCAATAATGGATGATGACCGATCATACTAAACATATATTTTTGAATTTCGGCGGATTGGAAGTCCATTGACTGTTCGAGGATGATTTCTTTCACGTTCTTGATCGGTTGTGAGAATGAGAGTGTGGACACTACAGTGACTTGGTGATCTCTCCGGGCCAGCTCGGTGATCAGAGCATCAAATATGTTCTTGTGGCTTTTCGATGCAAATGGGAACAAATAGAGAACTTTGTAGCCTTGCATATACTCACTACATAGTAGTATTGTCAGGCAAAGTACTAGAAGCTTCATGGTAGAACTCGTGGTGGTGCAAAATAGTTTATCAGTGTTTGTACCTGCGATTTGTATGAAAAGATCAAGGCCAATGAGCACATAAAAAATTTTCAATGTAGATAAACTCATTCGCTGTTTGTGATAGATTGGAAGTTACAATTGACAGCTGACAAATGATTTGTTTGATTAGATCGGTTTGGTAGAATTTACCTTTGACCTTGTAGGATGTTTCTGTTAAATATTATCAATAGACATTTATTACTTATTGAAATAAAATAACCTGTAATCGGTACCAAAATGAGTTTTACCAAATTTGAAAAATGTTCTATTTATTTGAAATAAATTAAGACTCAATTCAAAATCGTGATAGCTGTTAGAAAATGTGATAAGATAAGATTGCTTTATAATAAAACGTACGTACGCAGTACAGATAAAAATGTCGGTAGGTGTATTATTGATAGAACACACCCATTTCTCGTTAAAAAACAATTTTTTGTTAAGTGAAGAGTGGTGAGTAATATCTATACGATTTAGGTTTGGACAAATGAACAATTTAATTTTTTTAACTCTTTTTTGTACGTCATCATTTTGACAGTAAGTGAGTGAAAAGATTCTTTTGCTTCTTCTCATTGCTGAGACAAACACCAAAGCAATAAACAGCAAATGATTTCAATTTACTTATACAGCAGAAACAATATCTAATTTTCATGTATTATCGCTAGCATTGACAGACAGTCATTGATTTACAATGTCGGAGGATGCACAGACATTTCCTGAAAGCCA
>JAQIXU010001094.1:0-20648 GCA_034701245.1 Strigamia transsilvanica | reverse complement strand
CCTAAGTCGAAAACTCCCTAAGTCGAATTTTTTTTCCGGTCCCTTCAAATTCGACTTATCGAGGTCCGACTGTATTTCGCCTAAAACGCACGTATTTGAGTTTATTTAGCCTAAAAACGCACTTATTTGCATTAATTTTTAAAAAAAAATGCATTTCTTGACTACAAACGTCCACTCTTAGCACACACTAGGTGCATTCAAAAAGTCGTGTAGTGTTAAAAGATACAAAAACGAAAACACTTAAAACACGACTTTTTGAATGCACCTCGTGTGATTTTTGATAGTCGTATTGTGACCATAATCACACGCGTGTTTTAGGTTGTCGAAACTTGGAGCGAAGATGACCCGCTGTTCTATTACTTCAAAACGTCTCCCGATTACATCCACCAAAACCCGTATTACATTAATCCGGTTTTACTGACGAAAAGGACGAAACTCCGACCGGTCGACGCCAAATTAAGACTCGCCCGCATGTCCACTCCGACTCCATTCAAAATAGTTGGCAGGGCGAAAAAGGTAAAACAAAATTAATTTAAAAAACGCTCAAAAATCAATCAAAATTCATCTCACCGAAGATTGGAGGAAACAAGGATGGATGTTTCACAATGTACACCCCCTACTTGACCCACACCGAGCGTCCAGGGCCGTACAAGATACCCAACGGCCCCCCAATGTTCACAATGGGCGCCAAATCATCGATATTTAACTCCACGATTCAAACCAATGTGAAAAAGTAATTTTTTTTCGCCTTAAAATTTGCATTTCGCTCAATTCTAATCGAATTTCCACTTCCGTTTCAGACACGTGACCCCCGTAACGTACAAAAACGTCGAAGGCGTCATGTATTTGAAGCCCAAAACGAAAATTGCGTCAAAAAATCACGAAATTTGTAAATAACAAAATTAATGCGCAACGATTTTTTTAATTTTGACTAAACATATTTAAACACGACATCCTTTTTCTCATTTACACTTTGCAATTCGAGTTTGACGGGACATTTTAAGACGTAACTTAAAAGTTCTTCCGTGTAACCGAGCAAAAAGTACATTTTCCGCGGCATGTAATTGCGGTGCACTATTCCGCCGATCACGACCAGATTGAAGCGTCTTTTCACGATTATATCGGACACGAATAAATCGTGCCACGTGCAGTACATGAATTTGCGAATTATTATGTCCTCAACGGCCGTTTCTGATTTTCGTAAACCTTCGAATAAACTGCCTGTAAATAAAACGAATTTTTAGATTTTTAGATTTTCTCATCGCGAGTGCAAAGTGGAAGTTTTAATACTCGTGTTGAATGATTTCCACGTCTTCGTCTTGGCTATATCGTGCGGTTTCTGAGCCATTTCGTACGTCAAAGGGAAATCTCGCTTCGGTGTCTGTCTGTAGCGACCGGCTCTCGCTTTATTTAGCGCACTGCTCGTGCAGACACTTCTGTTCGTTGCGGGAAATCGAATGAAATCGACATTTTTCAATAGCTGAAATGTTGTAAATATTTTGTCACATCGTTTATTGGTAATATTTACTGTTTAGTACTCACGGAAGCAATTTGATTGAGTCTAAAAGACATTTTTTTAAAAATGTGCAGCACTAATAACGGGCAGCCATAGTTGGTTTTATTAGAAGCAATACGGCTCTTAGTGTTAAAAAATGTACTTGGAATTAACTAATTGTTGTTAATCATAATTTGGTAATTAATTTTGGTAAAATAAAAATTTATTTTTAGATTACATTCAAAAAAAGCCACGGAAAGTTTTATTTGTTAAGTTATATTTTTCCGAGTCGCTAAAAGATAACTCACGGAGCCGTACTGAGTTTAGATTTGAGCGCCATCTATGAAGTCATTTGAGAAACAGTTTCCAGTTCTACGGCGTGTTTTGTCATAAAATGCAAATCGACTCGTTTGAAATGCAAAATTAATGAAAAATAAAAAAAGGATAAAAATTCTATCAATTTATTTTAAGTTTTGTATGAATATCAACCAAGTTATAATCAAACATAATAATAATAAGAATAATTGGCTATTTACAAAACGGTGAGAAATTTGCGCAAAAATTAGAAATCCGTTAAGAAACAAAAATATAATCTTTTGAAATTTATATGAATGCATTCACGATATGGTACTACTTAACATTACGGGTACAAATTCGTGTGAGAAAAAAAAAACAAAAAAGAAGACAAATAGTTCCAGTTTCGTTTCAATTAAATTAGTTTTTTAATCAATGTACTGAGCTAACCACCGAAAACCTTCACCGTATCCTTGACGTTTTAGGACACTGCACATAAATAATTCGAGCGGACGACCGGGCAGTTCGTTGCGGGCGATTTTTGACTACAAAATAAACAAAATCAGATGGAAATTAAAAAAAAATCAAATTGTTAAAAAAATTCAAGTTTTGTCAAAAACAATTTTAAAAAAAATCAAAAAATTAAAAAAATTCAAAAAAATTCAAAAAAATTCAATAAAATTCAAATTTTGTCCAAAAAAAACCAAAAGAAATTCAAATTTAGTCCAAAAAATTCAAAAGAAATCAAAAGAAATCAAAAAAATTCAAATTTTTGTCAAAAAAATTCAAAAAATTCAAATTTTGCAAAAAAATATTCAAAAAAGTTAAAATTTCGTCCAAAAAATTCAAATTTCGTAAAAGAAATTCAAATTTTATTTTTAAAATCTTAAATTTAATTTCAAAATTTGAAATTTCATTCAAAAAACTCAAATTTTATTTTAAAAATTAAAATTTTTATCAAAAACTCGTTTACTTTTCCCGTAGTTTGTCCATACAACCCAAAAACATTCCTCAATTCATCTTCACTGGCCGCTCCCGGTCGATCGATTTTATTCCCCAAAATTAAAACCGGACAATTAGCTAATTGTTCATCAGTGAGTAAGCTCTGCAAACAAAAAAAATAAAACAAATAAACAAACAAACAAACAAACCCAAAACCCAAACACCTTACATCAAGTTCTACTTTCGATTCATTAAATCGTCCTCTATCACACGCATCAATAAGAAACACAATTGCATCCACCGCTGGAAAATAATCTTTCCACACTCTACGAGCTAAACAAAACCAAAAAAACCAATCAAAACCACTCAAAATCGACCAAAATCGACCAAAATCAATCATTTCAGTCATTTTCTTCAAATCACCTTGATGATGACCACCTAAATCGAACGTGGTAAACCTCATATTACCAATCGAAAGCTCTTCTGATGCTAAAACCAAACAAAAACCATCAAAATCAACCAAAATCATCCCTAAAAACCAATTTTACTGGGGTGTAACGTAGGCACATGTTGGGCCATTCTGTCATCTTTTAACATATGTAGAAGTGTGGTTTTGCCCGCATTATCCAATCCGAGGAATAATAATTTTCCAGATTTCTTGTATAAACCTAAAAAAAGAAAAAAAAAACAAAAACAAAATTAAAATCATTTTCAAACAATTTCACTCAAAAACAAACTTCACCTAAAAAGCCTAAGATGCCTGTGAACCAATCCCATATAAACATTTTCGAGGTTTGTCTGAAAAAGGAAAAAATATCAATTCAAAACGTCGCTGTTACGTTAATCTTGCGTTGCGAAACGAGTGAGTAATTTGATTTTCATAAATATCTCGATTTTGATAAGAAAACAAGAGCGCTTACGTGTTGAAAAGCTAGGCCTAATCAAGTGTTTTGGTTAAAAGGGGATAGGAATTGTGGCGGCACACGGAATTTACACGGATTCAAAGTGAGGCAAGGTCGTTATTCTACACAATCTGTACCTATTTCAGATGCCTATATATACAAAGGCCCAACACAAACGAGTCACTTATTGCTACGTAGCATTCGCTTTGTAAACCGGAAGTTGAAAGAAAGTAGACGTAATTCCTGCTCCGCGTTTTAGGTGAGGTGGATTCTGATTGGTTGGTTGGAAGTGCGGATTTGGTTGTTTGGTGGTTTATTTGGGTGTTTGAATTTGGGGATTTGAAGGAATAAGTGTCGGTTTATATTCTAATTGGATTTTTGGATTGAAAAATTTGGATGGCGATGTTGTTGTTTGAGCTGTTGCCTGCAGTTAAGCGACATCTGGTAGAGGTTTTTAGCAATTACTTCGATGCGGATATCGAATCCTAAGACCGCGAGCTATGAAGACGGAAAACCGATCTACCGTGAATTCAATGTGGTCGAATATAACGTGGCCAAATATAACGTGGCCGAATACAACGTAGCCGAATACAACGTAGCCGAATACGACTTGGCCAAAAGAAATAAAAGGCTGAGATAATTAATTTAGAAAAAAATAAAAATGTCCATAATTTTCAATTGTTCGCCCCGTTCAGCCGTGGTTATTCTCAAAGTATCAATCAAACGGGTAAAAATCATGTAAAAATGGGTAAAAGTCATGTAGAATTGTGTAAAATCATGTAGAAGTTGATAAAATCATGTAGAAGTTGGTAAAATCATGTAAAAGTTGGTAAAATCATATAGAATTTGGTAAAATCATATAGAATTTGGTAAAATCATATAGAATTTGGTAAAATCATGTAAAAATGGGTAAAGTCATGTAGAATTTGGTAAAATCATGTAAAAATTGATAAAATCATGTGAAAATTGGTAAAATTATGTAATAATTGGTAAATTACTGTAGAAATTGGTAAAATCTGCCTTTGGCCAAGTGGTTTGGCCACTCAACCAATGAGGCAAGATACAAGCTGAATGGTGCAAGAGTAGACCCTATAATAACACCAACTCATCAGTCGTAGTCCAAGTCTTAACCAGTCAAGACCACTCTTGTTCACCACGGTGAACCTTAGCAAAGATGCCGGTATGCCCTTTCCAGTACCATGAGCAACACAAGCATTGCGTTGAATAACCCACAGAATAATAAGGCAAATTCGACCACACTGGCCCCCGGTTAACCCTAACCATGTGACCAGTAGCTGGCGTCCAGCAAGATGTCTGTGATGTTTCTGGAAATAAACTTTTTTTGTTTGAAAGAAATCCGACAACAGTATTTTACAAACAATATTTTTTTATTACTCTTATTATCATAATTTTTAGACACACAAAGTGAGCCTATGAAAATTTTTTGAACTTTTTAAAAATATAACTTATTTAGGACAGATTATGGAGGTGCTGAAATAGACTAGGCAGATACACTGGTTTTGTTTAATCTGAATAAAAACTTGGGATTTATATAAGGGGGAAGAAAAAAAATGCAAGAAAACAAAAACAATGAAATCCCAAATTCTAAACAGTTGACAATTAAATTAAAGAAGGAAACAAAAGAAAGAAAGAAAAATAAAAACAAACAGACAAAACAATAAACAAAAGTAATCATAAAAGCTGACTCCTATAGACCTGATCTTTGGTTTCTTTCTAAAAATGACATTTTCAAATGCTTTTTGTCAGAGGTGAAAGTAGACCGGAACGATTTATCGATTTTGAGTCGATTTTGTAGATTTTTTTAGTCGATTTTGTCAATTTTTCAGTCAATTTTATCGATTTTGAGTCGATTTTATTGAATTTTTAGTGGATTTTGTCGTTTTTCAGTCGATTTTATCGATTTTCAGTCGATTTTATCGATTTTTCATCGATTTTATCGATTTTTTTACGTTTTGGGTTCCGGCAAGATATTTTTTTCTACTTTCATCGCTGCTTTTTTTGCTCAAGTATAAAAAGCTTAGAAATTCGTTGTAAAAATGTTCAACAATCTGATATGAAAATTAATATTATTATTTTTTTAAGTACATTAAAATCAAGGAACTGTTCTTTGATTAAAATTTCCCAACTTAAGGCACAAAATAGAGGGAGGAAAAAAAAAATCAAAAATTTCTTGATATTTTTTACATTTTTAGCTGCAGAAATTGCCAACACACACATTCAATTAGCAAATTTGTAATCTAGGAACAGCAATTCATTGAACTTTCAACTTTTTCAATTATAAACTCAAAAAAAATTAAATTAAATTAAAAATAATTATTATTAATTTTTTTTTCTTTTCTTTTTTTTTTTTAGAAAATACAACAAAATTAGTTAGAAAGAAAAAAGAAAAAAAAAAAAAAAGAGGGTTATTAAAAAGTTAAATTTGTATTTTTTTTTCTTTTTTTCCTATAAGTAAATAATAAATAAGGCAATCTTCCTCTATCCTTTCGTTTTTTCAAGAAATTGGAAATCGCAGCCAAAAATCTATTTACAATATCTACAACAACAACAAAAATTTCATCATTTCTTTCCTTTTTGTTTTTCTCTCTCAAAAAAATTTAAAAAATCAAAAAATCAAAAAATAATCAAAAAAAATCAAAAAAAATCAAAATAAATCAAAAAATCGAAAAAAAAAATTTTTTGCACAACACCTCAGTTAGTGGCAAAATGAGCAGACATCAAGAAAAAAAAAATGGCGGAACAAAAGACTACTTGAGGGAATGTTAAGTAGAATCAATTAAAAAAAAAAAAAAAAAAAATTCGTTGAAATGAAAATCAAATCAAAAAAATCAAAAAATCAATAAAGGGAATGTTAATTTTATGCATTGATTGTTGCAAACAAAGAAAAAAAAAAAAACAATAAATTAGTCAAAAAAGAAAGCAAACCAAAAAATTATTCACAAAAAAAATGCATAAAAAACCAAAAAATGACAACAAAACATCATTCTTCACATCTTCCTTGACTTTTTCTCCTTCCAAAATTCATCCCTTGACCTGAGTCTTCGCCGTGCACTTGACGTACATTAAATTCTCCACAAAAAAAAAAAAAATGTCCACCAGCTGACCAGCCAGCTCCCAAAACTCACAAAAATTTTTCCAAACACTTTTTACATCCATCCGGGGCGTTTTCCACCAAAATAACATCTCCGAAAACAAAAAAAAAACCAAATTGTGGGTGGGAAACAACACACACAAACGCATGCCTCACAAAATGTTTTCTATCCACGAGAGGAAACAAAAATAAATTGTCCGTAACAAGCAGCCATTGAAAATATGTACAAAGTTCACTTAAACACACACACATCGTGTCCATTATTTGCACGGCAAATTCGAGCTGTTTTCCCACTTGTTTTTATGTTTTTTCAAAATAATTTCTCATCATTTATCCCGAGCTGATCCTCGGATCCAGTCGGTCATTGCTGGGTCTGGACAAGGACGACGAGGCGCATGCGCTCAACTCGCCGCTTTCCACATCATCCTAAAAATTCGAAAAAAAAAAAAATTAAAAATCAATTTTTTTTTTAAAAATTGCAATAAAATAAAATAAAAATATTTTTCCAACCCAAATAAAACATTTAATTGAATTTTTTATTATTTTTTTTAGAATTAATTTCCTAATGAAACCATCTGCTTGTTAAGTGCAGCTGGTTTACAACTCACTAATTACGCCAATTAATTGTCTGGACCGTGAACTGGGCGCTCATCGCCCGTTCCCATCGTTAATTTGACATTTTTAATTTTAATTTTTCTTTAAAACCCCCAAATAACGGCTATTTTTTCAAATTTTTACTCGGATTTTTCAAACTTTTAATTTCATTTTCCCCCGCTAGATGGCGCAGGATTGGTTTCTGCGCGACTTACACTAGATTTGGGATATCTGTCCAACGGTATATCGGAGCTGTATATCTGACGAGGCCGAAACGGCGACCAGCGGTCACTATCAGTTTCGCAACGAGTCGTTATCGTCTCAATAGGATTCGAACTTTGTTTTCTCCGTCTTCTATACAAAGATTTCAATAAAAATGTTTAAAAAATTGCAATTTTTTCAATAATTCTAACTCGCTTACCTACTAACGTATACATAAATTGCTATAGAAATGATGAAGATGAGCAAAATGGCCACCACAACACCGCCTGCAATGCTGGCCGTCTCGATCATCACTTTTTCTCGATTCACTAAATAAATAAACAAATAAATAAATAAATAAATAAATAAATAAATAGATACCGGTAATATAAAAATTTTTTTCCAGTCATTTCTTTATTATTATTATTTTTTTTTTTTTAGAAAACATAACTATAGTTGGGGGACCCACCCTTAACGAGGTAAAAATCAATAAGAAAAAAAAAAAAGGGCGGTAAAACAGCTGTCAATTACATTAAAAGCCCTTCAACAAAAAAAATATAATCTTACACAGGTAGGAACCATCAGGATCCTTGAATTCACATCGAGGACCGGTGAATCCATCTGTACACCTAAAACAAAACAAAAACACAAAATTAAAAATCAAAAAATCAAAAAATCAAAAAATCAAAAAATCAAAAAATCAAAAATTCATAAAAATCAAAAATTTAAATTTAAAAAATTTTATAAAAATTTTTATTTCTAAAAATTTCTATTTTTATGTTTATTTTCAAAAATTTTCATTCTAAAAAACCAATTTTTGAAAAACCAATTTCTTTCAATGAATTTTATTCGGGCCTTGAATTTGCGAGTCTAGTCGCCGAGTTGCATTTCCGCTTTCGCCACTAGTTCAAAGCCCAATAGCAGCACACACACACACACATACATACACAGGATGACGAAAATCACTTGTGCCTGCTCAATAGTCAAACGGCATGAGCGAGTGCACAAAATGAATCAAACGAACTCATTCGTCCTTGCGCACATCCTTTTGCGAATCCGCGCACAAAAACATTCCAGTCAAAAAATCCCTTTAAACCTAAACCCACCAATTTCAATCGCGCCGAGCCGAAAGGCAAAACTCTGAAAAACTGGATCAACCAGTTCAAAGAGTCCATCATCATCGCTAAAACCAAGCGTGCCTTACTTTATTTTCCCACACTTAACGAAACACTAACTTAACCCCGCTTCACCCCGCTTCACCCCGGCGCAACAACACAAAAAAACACGCGGCGAGTCTAACGGCCGCCCTAATCCCCGCATCGCATGCAACGGCGCGTCATCGCGCCGAGTGCGATGCCGATCCACTCGGCCGGGTTAAGCGGGGGAGGCGGGATTGGGAGGATCGTCCGTGTTGCTTCTACCGGCAGGCCGATGCGGTCGCGTGCCGCGGCTCATCTTTTCCGCTCCAGCGCGCAGCAGCGACAGAACGGAAGCGACAAACCAGTAGCCACGAGCTCAGCTCAAGGCGCACACGTTCATAAGTTGATACTTTGCGGGAGAAAAAAAGTTTTTGGTGTTTTTTTTTTTCTTTTTTCTTTTTGATTGGTGCCAGATGAAGTGCACGCGCCATGTTACGCATCACTTTGCCACTAAATAGTTCAACATTTGTCTTTTTTTCTTGTTTGTGCGCGTGTGCTGAGACGGCAGACGTTGGAAATGATGGGTTTTTTTGTGGGTAAATTAGATTTAAATCGTGGATTAAATTGGCCTGACCTTATTTTAGTGAGGATTTCAAGGTGATTTTTTTTTTGGGATTGAAATCGATTTTTTTTTTTTTGGATAAAAGTTTGGGTTTTTTTGATTTTTTGGGTAAAAATTGGAATTTTTTAAAATAAATTTCTGTTTATTCAATTATTGTTGCAAAAACTCAGATTTTTGTTTAAAAATTTAATTTTTGTTCAAAAAATCCAATTTTTGTTCAAAAAATCCAATTTTTGTTCAAAAAATCCAATTTTTGTTCAAAATATCCAATTTTTGTTCAAAAAAGTTCAAAAAATCCAATTTTTGTTTAAAAAAAATCCAATTTTTGTTTAAAAAAATCCAATTTTTGTTTAAAAAAATCTAATTTTTGTTCAAAAAATTCAATTTTTAGTCAAAAAATCCAATTTTTACTCAAAAAAATCCAATTTTAACTCAAAAAATCCAACTTTTACTCAAAAAATCCAATCTTTGACCAAAACAAAATTTACCAATCACAAAAACCCCAATAATTTCCCCAAAAAAACCCATCCATTCCATCCCCCAAAAAACCCCAAACCCAAACAAACCAAAAACTTACTCGCAATTATAGAGGACGGAATTTTCGATTTTAACGGTAAAGCACCGCGCATTATTTAGGCAGTAGTGCGTCTGGTACTCTTTTGGACATTCGAACGTAGGGAATGTGATATTAGGCCTCGTATTCTGCGAAGGCGGACGAGGTTTCGGCGTCGAACGAGACGAACAAGCCCCTATAAAACAAAAAACCAAAAAAATTAACAAAAATTCACCAAAACCCAAAACCCAAAAAAAACCATTTCTCCACACTGACCATCTGCTTATGCAAATCCCGCAGCAAACCCATAGAAAATTACAGTTATTTCCGCACGGGGCACGCGCCTTTGTGACATGTGGGGAGCCTCGAACGAGTTTTTCCACGAAAAATAAATTACAGGTGTTACGGGTAACGGGGAGGAAAGCACAGCAAGGAAATCGAGCTAATTTAATTTCATTGATAATTTTTGCTTTGGAAAAGCCCAGCCCATCGTCGGGCGAAAACACACGCGCCAATCACGAGATTGTATTGTAGAGTTTTTAAAAATATGAGTTTATGTACGCCGACGACGACATTTCGTCCCATCTGTCTGAGAGGGTGAGTTTTCTCAGTCCATTACGCCAGGTGTTGTGTGTTTGGTCAACCCCCACTACCCCACAGAATTGAGAGCCTCCTTTACCAGATGGCTCTGGATGTGGATATCGAATATAAACACCCCCCGCACACTCCAATTATTATTACAATAACAACAACAACTACTCGCGTTTTATAGGTAAAGTTAGGGTACGACAGGGGCGAAGAATTTTGGAAAATTCGCAAAAGTTTGGCAAAATTCGCAAAAATTGCAAAATTCGCAAAAATTGCAAAATTTGCAAAAGTTGCAAAATTTTTCGCAAAATTCTCAACATTTTCGCAAAAATGTTCGCAAAATTTGCTAACATTTTGCAAAATTCTCAAAAATTTCGCAAAAATCGCAAAATAATTCGCAAATTTTTTCAAAATTTCATAAAATTCTCAAAAATCGCCAAAATTTCATAAAATTCTCAAAAATCGCCAAAATTTCGCAAAATTCTCAAAAATCGCCAAAATTTCGCAAAATTCTCAAAAAGCGCAAAAAAATTCGCAAATTTTTTCAAAATTTCGCAAAATTCTCAAAAGGCGCAAAAAAATTCGCAAATTTTTTCAAAATTTCATAAAATTCTCAAAAATGTCTCAAAATTCTCAAAAATTTTCCAAAATTGCATCCCTACGTCGCACCCCTCGATAAAAACCCAACCCAATGACTCATCAGCGAGACTTATCAAAACATGCATACTTGCAACACAACTCATCTAACACCTTCTTCATCTTCCCCAACTTCCGCTGCAATCGATGGACGCGCGAGATAAATTACCCCGGAAAAAGAACCGCTCAAAAAATAAAAACAACCAAAAAAAAAAAAATCAAACCAAAACCTCCACACACAAAATTTACATCCAAACAAATCACCATCCCATCCACTCATTCATTCCTTCCACCTAAAACAAAAATGACATCATACGATTGTCAAAATCCTTCGTGTCTTGCCCACTTCCTGTGTCGAGGAACTTCACCCAGCGCTGGGAGTTTTATATTTGACTGACTCATATCGCGCAAACTATTATTATTCGATGTCCCAGTTTGGAAACGCGTATACAACCTTGGAGGTCCCTCAATTCCCCCAAATGACGATTACAATCGCATTATGCATCTCGAGCCTATTTCCACCCAGCGCCGCTCCCGCCGCTGCGGCCATTCCACGAACCAACCGCCCCGCCGCGCAGTGACAAAATATGTAAACCACCTGTTAACAAATAAAAACAAATCCCGTCCACGAGCCACCAAAGGAAATTCAAAACCGGAAAAAAGACGATTTATTCGCAAGACGCAAAGGGGGTAAGACGGGTGAGTTGAGTTTTCGTTTTATGCCCGCAAAACGAAGACAATCGGAGTAAAATTGGGCACAAATGCACCCGCCGTGGGGTTGCGGGCTTGTGGAGTGAATGGCAAAAGTGAGTGTGTGGAGGGAGCTGTGAATGAGTGCCCCCTGAGAGCTTTACCAGCTGGGCCGACGAAATTCATGAATGGGGACAATGTCGGCTCGACCAGCTGGAGTTTTGGATTCCTCCACATGCAAGCCCGCACGCGCCTTCATGAATACTTCGTCACGCTTATAGCCCCGGGACAAATGTCCGACATTTTTTTTTTTCTTTTTGCTTCCCGTCTTCGAGCCCGAGGCGGGACGGAAAAAGGAAAAAAAAATTATTACCGATGTGTATCACTGTTATTTCACGTTACGGTAATATGCGCAGGATTGCGACGTACGCTCGGTACTTGCATCAGTGGGCACAAATCGTTTCAATTGAACAATATTGTATGTCCTAAGAAAAGACGAAGATATTCGGTATATCGCTGTTATTTGATGTTACGGTAATATGCGATGGATTCCGATGTACGCTCTGTACTTGTACCATTGGGCACAAATCGTTTCAATTGAACAATATTGTATGTCCTAAGAAAAGCCGAAGATATTCGGTATATCGCTGTTATTTGACGTTACGGTAATATGTGATGGACGTTTTGTCCGGTATTGGTGGTTCTGTACTTGTGTCAGTGGGCACAAATCGTTTCAATTGAACACTATTGTATGTCCTAAGAAAAGCCAAGGATATTCACTGTTTATAGCTTTCGTTAAGTCTATTTGATGCACTCCGAAAGAGTAAATGCGTTTTGGTTGGTGGTGATGATTTGTCGGGAAAAGGCATTATGGTACTACGCAATGGACTCCAATGTCCACTATCGGACACTTTAATTGTATCATTGGGCACAAATCGTTTCAATTGAACAATATTGTAAGAAAAGCCAAAGATTTTGGTCGGCGGCGATGTAGTTCGCAATACTTTTGCTTATATTTGTCGTGATTCCAAACGACCAAAACAAAACTTCCTCTTGGTCTTGACATTTCAATTTTTCCTTATTACCTTTCACCGTATTGTGAATAATGGCTTCCAGATGGTGCAATATCAATTTATAGCAGCTTACAAACACAAATATTTTACATCCCCCCCAACAGCCCCCCAAAAACCAATCTCGAAAATTCAATCCGAAAAATTAAAAATTAAAAAAAAAAAAAAAAAAAATTAAAAATTCGCAACACCAGATGGCACGCACAACAACAATACGAACCCGTGCTGCATAATAACGGACGGAACAAAACGGAATCAAAAACCCCCCTTTTTGCATCCACAAAACTTGACTTTCTCTTCCGGAAGTATCCAATATCAGCACAGGAAGTCTGAAGAGACGGAAGGTGGGGTTAGGGTTAATGTGTCTCAAAAACCATATGTGCGACATGTGACAAGCAAAAACCCCTAACTAAAACCACGTGACCTCGAAACTTGTTATGAGATTACGAAAACGCAAAAATGCAAAACCCCAAAAAAAAAAAAAAAAAAAAAAAAAAATTCGTTTTCGTCTCCGTTTTCGTTTTATTTTCCGTTTTCGTTTTCGTTTTCGTTTTAATCAACAATAATAACAGCGTTATTATTGAAAAGCGAATGCAGCATCTGCACCACTTTTAGCTCACCTTTGTTAGGCGGCGCCCCTCGCCTCGCCGCCCCGTCTGACAGCTGCCCGTGACCTGCCCGCGTGGCCCATTGTACGCACCCGCCCAACGACAATGGATCGGGTCAGCCGGCGACGGTTTACCAGCTCGTGTCAGACATGCCTGTTGGCTGCACTCGATCAGCGGCCGGACACCGCAAGCAATCACCGTGCGTGAGCGGTCTAACGAAGCCCCCCCGTGCCCCCCGTGCCCCCTCCATGCTCAAAAATAAACCTCTTGGCGGTTTCCGTTCGAAATTCGTGTCTTGGATGCGTTTTCTTGGCCATCTGCCGTTTCGTGCCAATACACAGCCACTTTGCCCATCAGGACGACAATGGGGAGCATGAGTTGCCTCGCTGTATCCCCCTACTTCATATATGCTCAAGTATCCGATGCAGGGAGGGGGCTAAGTACAATCGCGAGTGCCACGTGCTCACCCTCGGATACAATAACTAGGACGGAATCAATTTTTTTGTGAATATGTTTCGAATGAAATGGTGCGATGAATGGGAATTCGCATTGGGAATTCATGTTTGGCGTATAATTCGGCTGGAATAAGACTGGGAATTTGGTTTTTAGACTTGATTTAGGAATTTTGTGTTTTAGACCAAAGTTGTGGTTAAAGAAGTCGGAAAAATGACATTTTAGGCAGAAAATTCATATTTTAGGCAGAAAATTCATATTTTAAGCAGAAAATTCATATTTTAGGCAGAAAATTGACTTTTTAGACGTAAAATCCACATTTTAGACGTAAAATTCACATTTTAGACGTAAAATCCACATTTTAGACGTAAAATCCACATTTTAGACGTAAAATCCACATTTTAGACAGAAATTCACTTTTTAAATGGAAAATCCACATTTTAGACGTAAAATTCATTTTGTAAACAGAAAATTCACTTTTTAGGCAGAAAATTCAAATTTTAGATTTAAAATTCAAATTTTAGATGTAAAATCCACATTTTAGACGGAACATCCACATTTTCAGACAAAAAATTCGCTTTTAAGACAAAAAATTCACTTTTTAGACAAAAAAATTCACTTTTTAGACAAAAAATTCACATTTTAGGCAAAACAAATCACTTTTTAGACAAAAAATTCACATTTTAGGCAAAACAAATCACTTTTTATACAAAAAATCCACAATTTAGACCCAGAAAATCCCCGTCTTAAGTCCAATTCCGCCCTATTCACACACGAAACCCTCCCAAAAAGTGCGCATAAACCGCTTTATTCGCAACCCCTTCTTATACAACTCCGCACCCCGTTACCCAACACCCGACTGCACACCGGAACTTCACTCGCTCTCCCGTCCCATCCCATCCCATCTCATCCAGATCACCAGAATCTTTTCTACCAAACCCGTTAGCTCCATCCACCTGGACTTGTCCCTCCGACATCCACACATCCACCTCTCTACATATTCACACCTTACCAACAGGTCTCGCATGAGCAAGGCCGACAGGTGGCGTCTCCCCTCACACCTGGAGGAGACGCGGCTCACGTGGCAAGGTGAGCACGAGCGAGCAGTGTTTCCTGCACCCAACGACAGGTGGCCCGATGCCACACGCCATCACCATCCGACACGAATTTACCCGAAAAAAATAACTTCCACACAAAAAAAAACACAAAACCCCATGTTAACCTACGGGAATTAGGCTTATAATTTTCCAACCCATTCGGGGCCCCTTGGCGGCCATTTTAGCACCCAACTGACCACCCGACACGATTCCAGACTAATTTCGTGCCAATTAAACGAAAAAAAAAAATTTCGCACCCCCAAAAAAACCCAAATTCCCATGTTAACCTACGGGAATTAGGCTTATAGTTTCCCAACCCATTCGCGGCCCCTCGGCAGCCATTTTAGCACCCAACCGCGCACCCGACACGAACTCCAACCTAATTTACTGTCAACTTAAGGGAACCGTGCACTCGTGCGCTTCTCACGGACGCTAAAGCGCGTTTCGCGCAGTGTCAAGTGCGCTGCAAACGCGTTCCTCCCATTGTTTCGAGGGTCCGAAACCCAAGGAAGTGCAAGCAAGTGGCGAGTATTTTTATGGCGGTTTCCCACTAGAATCGCGTCGGATTCTCATTGTGCGCGCCCGGTGAGTGACAGACACATGCCACCATAAACGCGCGCTGAAATTAGGCGCGACGCGCTTGTTGATGGCTTCTTCTGCACTCGGTGGGTGTCGAAGGGCCGAGTTGTTGGATGGGGTGGTCCAGAGACAAAGAATTCGAGGCCCGAGGGGTTGCAACCCCCGCCATTTAAGGATGAACAGAGGTGAAGAGGAGGGGGGAGGGTGGGGGGGTGGTTAGTGAGATGAGGGGGTGGGAGAAAGATAGATGCGTTGACAGGTTAGTGAAGGACAAAGAGCTCACCGCTCTGCACACTTGTAAGATGACGTCCTTGGCGTAGGCAACGCCCTCTGCTGATAGGTTCAAGTCAAAACACACGCAATACGAAAGAATGCAGAGGGAAGGAAAGGAAAGGAAAGGAAAGGAAAAAAACGAATGGAAATGGGATAGACGAAACGAAAGGAATGGTGAGCGAGTTGTGGGCTTTGTGATTGGCACGCAGTTCGAGGTGATTGGAAAAAATAGGGAAAAATAAGAAATAAAAATGGCGATCTACCCATTTTTCCGTTTTGGGTTTGTACCCATTTCGAGCGGTCGTTTTGGTTGCAAAACGTAAATAAAACGAGTTTTCGGCCTAAAAGTTGAAGATTCGCAGTTTGAACGGGGGAAAAATTAAAATTAAAATAAAATGGCGATCTACCCATTTTTCCATCTACCCATTTTCAATTTAGACCCTTTTCGAACGGTCGTTTTGATTGCAAAACGCAAACAAAATGAGTTTTCGGACTAAAAGGTGAAAATCGCACTTTGGTGAGGAAAACAATTTTAAAATAAAATAAAAATGGCGATCTACCCATTTTCCCATCTACCCATTTTCAATTTGCACCCATTTCAAGCGCTCGTTTTCGGCCTAAAAGGTGAAAAATCGCAGTTTTGGAGAAAAGAAACTAAAAAAAACAACCAAAAAAAAAACAAAAATGACCATCTACCCATTTTCCCACCTACCCATTTTCAATTTTCACCCATTTCGCAAACCGCAAACAAAACTAATTTTCGGCTTCCAAGCTCAAAATCCCAACTTTGTCACCTCGCTAATCACTCACCTGTGTCAAATTCGCAAATTACACGGCCATCTTTATTTTCCTTATCCCTTCTCCTCCTCCTCCCGGTCACTTATCCCCCCCAGAACCCCCAAAACTCCCCAGAACCCCCCAAAATCCCCTCCTCCTTTCTGCCCTTCCGCCATCACATTTCTTGCCCATCTCAACGAGTTAAAAAGAGTTGGCAGTTCAAACGCGCTCGCCGCCATCTTGATGGGAGGTAAGGCATGCACAGGTGAAGGTAGGGGTGGGCAACAGAAGCAACAGCCTCGCTGCAGGACGCAACCCCGAAAAGGGCCATGGGACCAATTCCTCAACTGATGGATGGGTCTAGATTCGACTCTAAAGACTTTAGGACCCGAGGCGGCGAGAAAAGGCGGTGTGCTGACCCAAGACCAAAGTGGAGAGTGGACAACACTGGTGTCCTCGTTTCAAAAGGGTGTGTGTGTGCCCCAGCGTACCCCTCGTGGACGCAAACTCGCCACCCGCCACCCGCCTCTCTCTCCTCGCCCCCTGCTGCCCAGCGAGTCCTTTGAACGTACTTAACTAGTCATGGGAATGGTCAGTGTGTGAAATTCCGATGTTACGGAGTGTCAATGCTTGAATGGTTAAACGGATACTGCAATAAAAATTCCTAACCACTACAGATATCTAATTATCCCGAGTAAAACACACCAAGTTCGAGACTTCCGTGATTTCCCATTGGATTAACATGGAGACATAATTAGAATTTTTAAAAAAAAATTTTCTGGAAATTGATTTGGGATTGATTAGTTTGGTTTTTTGACCATTTTGAAAGATTTGGTAGAAATTTTTTTTTTTTTTTGGAGGGAAAAAAAAATGGTGGTTTACCTGCTGTCCTGAAGACTAGAGGCAACATTTCAGCAGATAAATACTGCAGATTTCTATACTTCTTAATTGGCCCATAGGATTAACATGGGGACATAATTAAAATTTAGAAAAAAAAAATGTTTTAAAACCCATTTAGAATTGTTCGGTTTGCTTTTTTAACCGTTTTGGGACATTCTGTAGAGAAATTTTTTTTTTGCCCGGAAAAAAAAATGGTGGTTTACCCGCAAATCTCAATTTTCCCTTATTCCCCATAGGATTAACATGGAAACACATTTAAAATTTTCCAAAAAATTTTTTTTTCAAAATCGTTTTAGAACTATTTGTTTTGCTTTTTTAACCCTTTTGAGACATCTTGTAGAGAATTTTTTTTTATTCGTAAAAAAAATGGTGCTTTATCTGCTATCCTAAACTCAAGAGGCAATATAAAATATTCCAAATCTCAACACTCATAGGATTAACATGGGAACACATTTAAAATTTTCCAAAAAAAAACTTTTTCAAAACCATTTTAGAACTATTTGTTTTGCTTTTTCAACCGTTTTAAGCCATTTTGTGGAGAAATTTTTTTCAAAAAAAAAAAAAAAAAAAAAATGTTGCTTTACCTGCTATCCTGAAGACAGAAGAGGCAAGAAATACCAAAGCTGCTAAAGGGTGATACAACATTTTTGCAGATAAATACTGCATTGTGACAATTAGTCGGGACTGGCGTCGTCTTCTCCCTGCGAAAAGATAACATTAATTAATATTTTTTATTTATTTATTTATTTATATTATCATTTAATTGACACACCTGTTCAAGACAGGTGTACAGGTGAGGTATGATGTTTAAGATTTAAGATTTGATTATTTCTCGTATAATTAAATCTCAATTTCAAATTTTATTTTTTTATGCCTTTTCATTACCAATTCAATCAATTAAAATTACACCTGATAGATCACATCAAAAAAAATAATAAATAAAACACATATAAAATATTTATTCTCATAGCAGACAGTAATGACATCAGATCCGGTTATTTTTCCAGAGGATGTCCTGCCTTGTTAAATTAAAAATTTAAAAGTTAAAAAAAAAATGCTTGCAAGTCACTGTTGTGGACAAATCAGAGTTCAAAAAGTTAAATTGCTGTTAAAGGCATACATGTATACATTGATTCAACTTTTATTTTTATTATATGTATTGGATATGAACAAAATAGCCAAATTAGACCCCAAATTGTTTTTTAAAAAAATGTTTAAAAAATTACTCAAGTGTTTCAAATTATTTAACAACTGTTCACACCTGTTAATTCAGTATAAATTCACTAAAAAACCAAAAAATAAATGAAAATTTAACCCTAAAAATAATTCAATAATTCAATTTTAGACCCAAAATTTTTCTTTAAAAAAATTTTAAAAAATTATTCAAGTGTTTCAAACCCTTTAAAAACTGTTCACACCTGTTAATTCACTATAAATTCACTATAAATTCACTAAAAAACCAAAAAAATATAAAAATCTAACTCTAAAAACTACAAATATTGATAAATAATTCAATTTTAAACCCCAAATTTTTTTTTAAATTTTTTTTAAAAATTATACAAGTGTTTCAAACCATTTAAAAACTGTTCACACCTGTTAATTCACTATAAATTCACTAAAAAACCAAATAAAATACAAAAATCTAACCCTAAAAACCAATTTTAAGCCCTTCTTTTGTTACTATTTCCAATCCTCACCTTGAAAAACACAAAAACAAACGAACAAATTAAACAACAACAACAAATCCTGATGGTTAAAACTATCAGACATTGCTTAACTCACTTCCGGTTACTTTTCCAACAACCTCGTTCCCATTTTTCAACCAGACTTAATCCACCATACAACACCAAACAAGAATAATTATGTCAAACCTCCAGATGCAGTTTCCTGTTGCCAATTCAATTCAATAAAAAATAAAAAAAAAAAAAAAAAAAAAAAAAAAAATTCCTCAAACCCAAAACCCAAAACCCCAAAAAACCCACCCAGGTGCACCAAACCCCAAAACCCAAACCCCATCGCACCACGTGCACACCCAACCAATCCCCCGATAATGAAGCGCCGCGCCGAGCAAAAACTTATCAACTCACGAGTCAATCCTTTGCGCACTCACTGTCACAGCTCCACTTTCACACCTTAATTGCCAGTCCACGGCCGTGAAACCGCTATTTTGTGTCCTTGGCTGCCCCCTCTCTCCTTTGTACACCCCGCGACTGACCCTCAAGTCCAGGGGGGTTGGTGGGTGGTGACCAAATCGACTTTTTCGTGGCTCCCCCTTCAGACAAATGACTGCCAAGCGCTTTTAACGATTGCTTTGCCGGGAAGGAAGGGGGTTTTCGACCGATGGGGGTGTAAAACCCCGAAGAGGGATAACTTCATTACCCCCGTCTTGTAGGTGGTCTCAATCCCGTTGACCACCAGCCGTCTTTTCCTACGACATCCAAGCCTAATTAATCAATCAAACAACGAAGCGAGGAGGTGCCAAACGCTTCAAAATTCACTGGCGCACTCAAACTGACCAGCGCCGAAGACCCATCAACAGCTGTGCGAAAAATCCCCTTGACCAATAACAACTAATTGCTTTTCGCCCATAATTCACCACTAAATCACATGGAAAATGGCGTTTATTGCGTCCAGTTGGTCAGTTTTTCATTAAAAATGGTCAAGAAATGGACGCGAACGTCCACTGGACCACCCAGCGCACATTTTTCCTCGGTGGGGTTGATAAAAATGTGGAAAAAATTGACATTTTTTCGTTGGTTTTGCTCAAAATAACTTCATCTGGCGGCGGAATTGACGTTTTTTCGGCGACTAATGCGCGGAATTCGCTCAAAAAGCGAGGCGGAAGGGGTAAAAAGTGGAAAATAAGGGTGTGCAGAGATGTGTGTGTGTGTGTGAATGGGGATATAGATACATTAGGTGGAATACGGCGCGTGTTATGCAAGGGTTGGATGGGAGTGTTATGAATAGGCGCACGTGCTGTTGCAGGGTATGGCGGCCAAGGGGGAGTATAAAAAGAGTACGGAGGGGGAGTTTTGGGTTGAAAGCCTTAAAGGATATGTGCAGCCAGCTGTTGGGTGTAGGATAGATAGGGTTGATTTTTTTTTTTCGGGAGGGGGGGGGGGG
>JAQIXU010001093.1:0-20648 GCA_034701245.1 Strigamia transsilvanica | reverse complement strand
TATTTTAGTAAAAAATTGAATTTTCTATTTTAGTAAAAAATTGAATTTTCTATTTTAGTAAAAAATTGAATTTTCTATTTTAGTAAAAAATTGAATTTTCTACTTTAGTAAAAAATTGAATTTTCTATTTTAGTAAAAAATTGAATTTTCTACTTTAGTAAAAAATTGAATTTTCTACTTTAGTAAAAAATTGAATTTTCTACTTTAGTAAAAAATTGAATTTTCTACTTTAGTAAAAAATTGAATTTTCTATTTTAGTAAAAATTGAATTTTTTTATTGTAAAAATTAAATTTTAGTATAAAATTCTTTTCTTTCGGTAAAAACTGAATTTCTTTCAGTAAAAACTGAATTTCTTTCAGTAAAAACTGAATCTCTTTCAGTAAAAACTGAATCTCTTTCAGTAAAAACTGAATCACTTTCAGTAAAAACTGAATTTCTTTCAGTAAAAACTGAATCTCTTTCAGTAAAAACTGAATTTCTTTCAGTAAAAACTGAATCTCTTTCAGTAAAAACTGAATCTCTTACAGTAAAAACTGAATCTCTTTCAGTAAAAACTGAATTTCTTTTCGTAAAAAATTGAATCTCGTTGTTTCTATAAAGCCAATTTTAAATACATTCATTTTTCATTTTCATTTGTCCAATCCAAGTCTTCCACGACCTATATTACCAAAATCCGAAACAACAACCCGCCAACCCAACCCTAATTAAACCTAAACATCCCAATCCAAAATAATAACAAAAAAAAACCTACCACAACAACTAAATCTCACCCTCAATCTCTCCCTCTCGTTTATTGCCATAACAAACACCAACAACCCGTTGCAAAATTCCGCCATTTTCCTTGCGCACACTCAACAGTCAACACGAAATCACGTGACATCCGGCTACTCCGCAAACCTAACCGAAACCAAAAATTCAAAAAACAAAACAACAAAAACAAAACCAAAAAAAATTTTAAAAAACACCTATTAATCATCCCTTTATTTATTTAATTAGATGACATCATTAGTGATTTACCCCCTAACGGTGACAGCTACGGCCACACACCTCCAATATCAGGTCTGATCGACCAGGAACATTCTATGGGTGCTCATCTGAACACGGCAACGTCTTCACCGAACGGAGTGTACGCACCGCCAATTCACGGACAGTTCAACGGGATGCCACCTGGAACACCCGGGCCCGGAACACCTCCGTACAATTTGTCAGGATCACAATCTCCTGGTGCAATGACCCCACTTCCGCCGCCTCACCACCATCCGCCCCCGCCGCTAGGTGCGGGCCCCTTTTCCTACGGTGCGGATGCGGGAGGCCTAGTTGCGTTTAATCCCGGACAAAATAGTGCCATGCCCCGGCTTGTTGGAGCTAATGGGCCGGGTTCAGATGTCAGCAACAGTAGCAGCAATCAGGGCTATCCTGAATTCCCTCCAAGTCCTGCGTGTTCTTGGCTGGACGATGTCGAAACAAATGCCAGTGCGCAAGCGCAGCAGTACTGAAACAAAATAAATGGAAGTGACGTCATTCATAATCACGTTTCATGAAGAGTCATCACCTAATTTTAAACAAAGAGAAAACATGAGTGTTTGTCTAGTCATGATTTAAAGTAGGAAAGAAATGTTTAAAAACGTCAGTTTTTATGACGTCGTGTTTAATGAATTGTTTTATTTTTATTTGTTTTTGATTTTATTGTGTGTTTTGTTTGTTTTGTTATAGTTTTTTGGAATGGCTGAACTGAAGATGAAACAGGCACAGCATATCATTTTTTAAGAAGGCCTTTGTCCCTTCCAGACAGCGAAAACCAATCAAATTTATACAAAAAATTAGATATAAATAAACGAATTGTGTATTGCACACAGGGAAATTTTTTCACTCTGTAATTTTGTCCATAGCTTTGTATATTTTATTTATATCTTAGTTTGATTTATTGGTGTTGATTCAACCAATAGAATAAAAAGTGAAGGTGCCAACAAAATGGAAATTTTATAATTTCAATTTGCCATGAATGAGAGATTCTTTTCTTTATTTCTTCATTAATTTCATATGAGGATTATCACTAATGGCTTTATTTATTACGTTTTAGTTACTTTTATTTTACCAGTTTATATTTTTTTATATGACAAAAAAATTTACCTTGGATGCAGAAGAAAGGTACAGAAGGCAAAATTTACCGTCTTCAGAGTGACATAATGATATAATTTACAAAATAAACATTCTCAAATAAATTAATTAAATGTGTCCAATTTATTTATATTCAAAAGTGAAAAATGAAGGAGAGTAAACTTTCTTCTGGTTCATTTCTGGTTTCTAACAGAACTGTTAATGCAGAGGGGCAAGTCCACTGCTCAGTTTGCGCTCACCACGCCTTAACTGGCAGGGCCGGCCGGGCAATAAGCGGGGCCTTGTGCGAACGAGCCCGAAACGTGAACGAAACGTCACCAAAGAGCCCGGCACGGGGCTTTCCAAGTGCGGGGCCATGTGCGGGCGCACCGCTGTGCCGGATTAACCCATGCAGAGGCCCTTAGGTCATCGAAATCTCGGGGCCCCCTTTGCATTTGCAAATTATATCCTATATGCTTTGAACAACAAAATCTTGATAAACCAATTTTATTAAACAAAACAAACATTGATATTTTCAAAAATTATTCTACGATTGCGATGCTGGCACTGTTGAATCAGAATCGGCAAACTTCTCTTTCATAATCAAATTCAATATTATTTTCATCCCTTGTCGCGGGGCCCCTAAAAGGCGTGGGGCCCATAAGCCGGTTCCTACTTGGCCTAATGGATAATCCGGCACTGACACAAAGCAAAACAGAGCGAAATAAATCAGAGTAACAAGCACTCCGTTGAAAAAAACTAAACCAAGGGGCACAGTAGTAACCCTGTGGCACACTAGGCACTGACCTATGGGCCCCACTTTCTTTAGAGGCCCTTCAACAACAGATCGAAACACTATTGATTTAATATTGAAAGAAAATTACAATCAAGCTTTCTTAATTTGTGAGGAGGCCACTGAAGCATGCAAATGTATGCAATTTAAGTGCAGAATACGATTTTAAATGCAAATTTTGAAAAACGTCACAAACATGATCAAAACCACATGGGCGCACAAAACCCTAAGAACAGGCCTGGTTCTTGCTATGGTCAAATTAGACTCTTAAATAGTTTTTGTATTTTGCTCTACATATTTATGGGGTCCCCATAAAATAAGGAGTATATGGTATACTTCGTGTTTTGTAGTAGATACCTTTAATTAGTGTAATTAGTTGTTTTAAAAGAAAAAGAATACAGTTGGTGATTTGACTGTATGAAGCATGAAGCAGATTGTGTCTAAAAATACTCCCAGAATGCAAGGTTTTCACACACGTGACTTGAGAACAACCAAAATCTCTTGACAACTAATGGTGAGATGAGTTGGTATCATTGAGTTGCAATGGTACAGAGTCTTTTGAAGTTTGTTCCTGAATAAATATACAAATTCTGAATCAAAACTTATGACAAAAATTATTCAAAACGTCAAAGCAGCAAAATAAACCAAAGTATATCGTTTTTTCCAATCTCACTTTACATATAACCTTATTTTCCAGCGATGATCAATAAAGTACATAATAAAATTATAACGCAGGTCCTGAAACAAAAATAAAAAGCTATTAATTCCATGAAAATCACGAAAAACTACAAGATCGGCAGTTAATAAACAGCACCTCTACTTGAAAAACCCCAACTACCTTTTCCCCCGCAAGGTGGCAGCACATTCCGTACCGCTGTCGTCAGCTAATGGTGCGAAGCGGGACTTCATCATCACACATTCAGCGAGAAAAACGTGATTCCTCCCCTAACAAAACCACCAAAAAACATCGCGCAATGAGCGATAACGAATCAAAACGGCGCGCCGAAGCCGCCGTGTTTGTAAGCAGTGCCAACCTCCCGCAAGACGCAGTCACAATCTCCGGCTACGACTTCAACAACGGCATCGACCTCCACGCACTACTGCAAACATACAGAACGACCGGCTTCCAAGCCACGAATTTCGGCTCAGCCGTCGAAGAAATCAACAAAATGGTACCAAAATCCCACCAAAAAAAAAACCACCTTTTTCATTTTCCATTTTTCATTTTTTCCCTAGATCGCTAAAAGAGCCGTTCCGTTGAACGAGGACCTGAAAGACGATTTTCTAGAAGAAGACCCATTCCTTAAGAAGCGCACAAACTGCACGATTTTCCTCGGTTATACGTCGAATATGGTGTCGTCCGGCGTGCGGGACACCATCCGGTTCTTAGTACAGCATAAAATGATAGATTGCGTGGTCACCACAGCTGGTGGCGTCGAGGAGGATCTTATTAAGTGTCTGGCGCCGACTTATTTAGGCGAATTTTCTTTAAATGGGAAACAATTAAGGTTGAGTTTTGGTGTTTGATTTTTGTTGGGTTGTGTTTTGAAATGTTGTTTTGGTTTCGTTTGTAGGGATAAGGGTTTGAATAGGATAGGTAATCTACTAGTTCCTAATGAAAATTATTGCTCATTTGAGAATTGGGTGACGCCGATATTGGATCAACTACATGAGGAGCAGAAAACACAAAATATCATTTGGAGCCCGTCGAAGATTATAACGAGGCTAGGTCAAGTTATTAATAATCCGGAGTCTATATTGTATTGGGCAGCGAAGGTAATTTGGGATGAGGCGGGGTGCGGGGAGATGGGATGGAAATATTGGCAGACTTTTTAGCAAAATTGTGGATAAATTTGTGAAAATTTTGGAAAATTTGTCGAAATTATGGTGGAATATGTCGAAATTTGGGGGAATTTGTCAAAATTATGGCAAAATGTGTAAATTTGACGAAAATTTGTGGCGAAATTTGACGAAAATTTGTCGAAATTGTTGTGGTATATCTCGAAATTTGTCCAAAAATGTTGAAAATTGTGGCGCAATTTGGGGAAATTTGTCAAAATTATGGCAAAATGTGTAAATTTGACGAAATTTGTGGCGAACTTTGACGAAAATTTGTGAAATTTTGGAAAATTCGTTGAAATTGTGGTGGAACATGTCGAAATTTTTCAAAAAATGTTGAAATTTGTGGCCAAATTTGACGAAAATTTGTCAAAACTTGTCAAAACTGTTGCAAAATTTGACGAAATTTCGAAATCTTAAAATTGTGGCTAAATTGTGAAAAGTGTGTTTAAATTTTGGAAAATTTGTCGAAATTTGTTGAAAAAGGTTGAAAAATGTGGCGCAATTTGGGGAAATTTGTCAAAATGTGTAAATTTCACGAAATTTGTGGCGAAATTTGTCATAATTGTGCCAATTTTTCATAAAGTTTGTCAAAATTTGGCAAAACTTGCAAACTTTGTCAATATATCTCGAAATTTTGAAAAAAATCTTAACAAGGATCCCTATTTTCCAGGAGGAACCGTCGATTCAGATTTTATCCACAGATTTTCACAAATCCACAGTCCTTGCTGACCTTACCCAAAACCCGCCTCTGTGTGCTAAAAACATTTTTAAAAAATTTTAAAAAACCTAAAATAAACTTATCCTAAATTGCAGAATCACATTCCAGTATTCAGTCCAGCTTTAATCGACGGATCTCTCGGCGACATGATTTTCTTTCACTCGTTTAAACGAGCCGGTTTAGTCATAGACTTAGTCCAAGACATACGACGGCTAAACAGCATCGCTCTAAAAGCCATTCACTCCGGAATGATCATTATCGGCGGATCGATTGTCAAGCACCACATTTGTAACGCCAATTTAATGGTGAATTCTTAACCAAATCCTAAAAAACATCACACAAAAATAACAACAAAAATTTCCCATTTTTTTTTCGTTAGCGGAATGGCGCCGATTACGCGGTTTTCATCAACACCGGGCAAGAATTCGACGGGAGTGACAGTGGCGCTCGCCCGGACGAAGCAGTTTCTTGGGGGAAAATCAAAAAAGAAGCCACTCCTATTAAAGTAATTTTGTCTTACTAAATTTCGACGTCTGATCGCCTTAGCGACCAACCTTTTAGCGACGAAAATTTCGCGCCGTAAACTTTAGCGACGACATGTGCCAAGATGTGTCGTCTTCGCAAAAATTGCATTTTTCGTCAAATGTTGAGTTTTTCTGCTTAAAAATGCATTTTTCATCAAATGTTGACAGTTTTTCTGTGGAAAAATGCATTTTTCGTCAAATGTTGAGCATTTTTCTGCTTAAAAATGCTTTTTTCATCAAATGTTGAGTTTTTCTGCTTAAAAATGCATTTTTCTTGAGTTTTTCGGCTTAAAAATGCATTTTTCGTCAAATGCACATTAACAGGGGTCGCTAAAACGAAATCGCTAAAGTGAATCCCATTAACATCTTTTAAAATATTTTTTTGTAAATATTTTCTAGATTTACGCCGATGCTACTTTAGTTTTCCCCTTACTTGTCGCCGAAACTTTTGCTAAGCAACACTTCCAAACCAAATGAAATAAAGAATTAAATTAAACTTTTGAGTTGTTTGATTTTCTTTTTTTGTAAGAAAAAATAGTTCATTATTTATTATTTCTTAATTAGTAATTTGTTGAGTAGCTTTAGTGGCAGCTATACTTGGATTATTAATCACTTCGCCTAATGATTCGAGTAATTCTTTTCGATAATCGTCAAAATCGCCATCAATTTCGTCGATATTTTGATGTTCGATCACCCACAATTGGCACGCGGTCTCACGAATAAGTCGCTCGTCGTGACTGACAATTATCACACCTGAAAAATAAATGAAAAATAAATGTTTTGTAATGTTTTCGTCTTGTAAAAATTATTATTACCGCCTTCAAAGCCGTTAATGGCATCCGCTAAGGCATCGATTGATTCAATATCTAAATTATTCGTAGGTTCGTCCTAGATTTAATGTAATATTAATGTATTTGAAACATAATAAACGTGATCGTTTAATAGTCTTACTAATATAACGACGTCAGGGCCGCGTAGTGAGAGCTCGCATAAAGCAACTCGTGCTTTTTGTCCGCCTGATAAATCCCGATTTTTGATGGTATGTGCGTGACTGACCAGCCCAAAAGTTCCCAATTGCTTTCGAGCTTCTTGGTAGTCCAAATTAAAAAGGCGCTAAACATTTTTTTTCAAAAAAATAATTTTAAAATTTTTGTTTTTAGAAAAAAATTCGTTCTAATAGCAAAGTTTACCCGTAAATACTCGATAGGCGACTCTTCCAAATTCAATTGTTCTCCAGAATGTTGATCAAATCGACCAATCCGCTATTTAAACGATAAAATAAACGAATTTTTTAAAATTAAGCCTCTGTACTAATTCCAGCATAGTTGTGAACTATTGCTTACGACACACAAACGTAAATGCCGTTCACAAGTGAACTAGAATTAGTAAAAATAACTTACCAGTCTGTGATTTTTACGAACTTCGCCTTCTTGCTGTAGAATAAACACCAAAATCAACTTCAAAAACCAAGAAAATTCGCGTTATTTACTTACAGGATGCAAATCGTTTGTCAGTAGTTTCAAAAATGTACTTTTCCCAACGCCGTTAGGCCCTACAATGGCTACCCTCGATTTCATATCGATACCAAAGTCAAGTTTCTTAAACAATGGCGGCTGTCCAGAATACGAGAACGTTAAATCTAAAGAGACGACATTTTAAACGATAACGACGCATCAAAAAAATCCCTCGAACTTACTGTGGGCGCCCAAAATTGGTGGATTCAAAGGACTCGGGCTGGGGAATTTAAATTTCACTATGTATTCACGTGGTTTCTTCAATAATTCCGTCGGTCCGTTCGCGTCGTTATCCGTTACCTTAGTTTTATGTTTCGCTTGCTTTCTCGTCAACGCATCCTTCTGTGTTTTTTCCTACAAAATAATTATCATTTTTATATGTATTTTATAATATTCTCGTTTAATTTACAGCAGTTTTAGTGGATTTCCCTTGCGATTTCAATTCCTTCAATTTCTTTTCTTGTTTTTCGTAATCTTTCAACTGTTCTTTTCGTTTTTGTAAAAACATCTTCTTAAACATGCCTGAAAACGCAAAACCAATCAAATCACCCAAAAAAAATTGTTAAATTAATCAATTTACTGTAATTTCCTCTATAATAAAATAATTTCTGTTGATCTAAATGTACCACATCGGTACAAACGTTATCCAAAAAACTCTGGTCGTGAGACACAACCAGTAAAGTTTTCTTCCAACTTTGAAGATAACTAAAACAAAAATAAAAATCTGTAAAGTAAAAAACAAACAAATAACAATAACAACAACTCACTTATCCAACCAGATAACAGCATTTAAATCTAAATGATTGGTCGGTTCATCCAATAAAAGCAAACTTGGTTCCATGAAAAGCGCTCTAAAAAGCAAAAAAAATAATTTTTTAAATAAATTTCATTTAATTTTACATTTGATTATCGACCTGGCTAACGAAACTCGCATTCTCCAACCGCCGGAGAAATTCTTGGTCGGTCTATCCTGCATTTCTTTGTTGAATCCGAGCCCGGCTAAAATCCTCCGTGCGCGCGATTCGGCGGAATCTGCTCCTATAGCGCGTAGTTCTTCGTAAACCTGTAAAAGTGATACTTTAGACATTTTAGACATTGGGAAATTATTTTTTCTCGGTTACTTGTTTCAATTGCTCCGTGATTTTCGTGTTTCCCGCTTCTTGTTCGGCTTCCAAACTGTTCATTTCCTCTAAAAGTTTCAATCGTTTCGTGTCGGCTTTTATAACCGCGTCAACCGCCAATGTGTCGTCGGCGACGACCTCTAATAATTGGAAATTTAAAATGAAATTAAAGTTTTCGGGATTGGATTTTCGATTTAGGACCTTGTTCGCACAGTAAAACGTCGATATTTCCTGGGATACTCAGAGCACGACACGCGATGTGATTAAGTAAAGTCGTTTTACCCATTCTAAATACAAATAAACATTTTTTAAAGCGAATTTGAGAGTTGTTTTACAATTATACCCGTTGGGACCGACTAATCCGTATCGCCTGCCCGCTGTAATGTTTAGATTTGCATTGACGAATAAATCTTTTCCTCGTGCGGCGATTGAGAAATTTTCCACCTAAAAAATCAAGAAGGTTTTGATGAGAATAAAATTATTTTTGTTTTTATTTTTGTGGATTACCGTGACGTACTTTTATATCAACAGCGGTTTCTCGTTGCTGCATTTTTGTCGATGATTTTTCCGCTTGGGAAACGGTGAATTGTTCGCCTAATTCGCTCGTGCCTGAATTTTTTTTCAGTTCTTCGACCTGTCGTTGGAAATCCATTTGCTTCTTTAGTTTTTTCTTATCTTTATGAGAAAGTTTCGGTTTTTCTTTCGATAAATCTGTTTTCGACGGTTCATCTGTCAAAAAAAGAAAATAATTAAAAATGAGTAAATAATTCCATATGGTTGGAAAAACAAATTTTTTTTAAAAAAAATACCGTCTTCCAGAATTTCATTTTCCACTGAATTGCTCGCCGTTTCAGTCTCGTCGTTTACTTCTTCGGTTTCTGCCTTATCCGTTTCGTCGATATCTAAATCGTTTATTTCGTCCGCTAAATCGTCCTCAGTTGCATTTTTCTTGGATTTTCCACGTTTTTCCTTTTCGCTTTTCACCTTTTCGCTTTTCGGCTTTTTATCTTCTTTGTTGGGTTTCTTTTTCGGCATTTTTATATTGAAAATTTGCAACTAATATCCTTATTTTACCTAATCTCGCTGTATACTAACGTTATACAAAAAATAAAACGTGTTGCAAACCTATGGCGCAAACTGTCACCATTTTGGTTTCTCTAAAACGCGCAACGATCCTTAGCAACAACTAAATAACACATTTCCTTAATGCACTGAAATATACTTATGAGTATTCATCATTAAATTAGCATTGTTATAAGTCACTTTAAAATTTACTTCTATTTTAACAAGTTATGCATGGTCGCCGTTATATTCCGTCCGGAATTTCGTCTCACCTTTTCAATCCAACAACAGATTCCTTCTCTCTCTATCGACAAAATCAACTAAACAAAAATTTAAATTATCGACGTCATCATCACAAAAACAATCGCAAAATATATCGCTAAATATCAACGAAATAAAAAATCCATTTCAAATTTCATTTTTTAAATCCATAAAAACAAATAAGAAAAAAGCGCACACTATACGAATACAATTTAAATCACAGGCTGAATCTCGCTATGAGTGGGAGTGGATCATCATGACGGATCTGGATGATCATGAGCGTAAAATTGTGAATGAATTTTGCCATTTATTAGAAAAATCCAAGCAGTTATTTAACGGTCTAAGGCAAGTATTTAATAATATCATTACATCCTTCGATAGTTGATACAAACATGGACGAAATGGCGAATTTAAACCACAAGACGTGTTGGGCGCCACCACCCTTTCGCATTCATCGAGACGAAATAAACGAATTTACCGCCAATTTCTTGTTTAAATCTTCGCAAGAACATCGAAAAACACCTTCAAAATTTATTTCCAAACATCTTTCCATCACCCATCTATTGAAAAACAACGCGGAAAACGATTTCTTATCTCAAATTGAGCCCCTTAATTTTCGGGGGGCAGCTTCCTTTACCGACAATCTGACGTATTCTAAGACCAAATTCCGGTCCAAAAAACATACAAATCAAACTAATAATCAATTAATATTGTTTTTATTATTCATATTTTCAAGCAGAGATCTTCCTCAATACGGTCACAAACAGTGGCAGGCATATTTTAGCAGAACGTTTGATATTTACACTAAATTATGGAAATTCCAGCAGCAACACAGGTGAAAACAACGTTAATTAATCACCTAAATCACCTAAATCCATTTATTTCTATTCCAGGCAAGCTTTAGACACCAAATACGGGCTAAAACGATGGCAAATTGGAGAAATTGCATCGAAAATAGGACAGCTTTATTATCATTATTAGTAAATAATTGAATACAGATGATAATCTTGTATTGATTTTCTTGTCGTAGTCTCAGAACCAGCGAAACAAATTACTTGAACGAAGCCTTTTCTTTTTATTCTGCAATTCGTGCTCGAGCATATTACTCAAAAGCAAATAAGGAGGATAGGTAACTATTATAGGAATAGGATTCATGATTCGATGCACATATTCTATCCGTCAACAACACGCATATATACATTCTGTTTCCTTATTCTACGGTCTCAGCAGGTCTGATCTGATGGTAAAGAAATTACGGTACTACGCGCGATTCATCGTTGTCTGCTTACTGCTAAAGAAAATGAAATTAGTCAGGGATCTAGTCAGGGTGAGATCAAGTTGAATACAGTGGCGTAGTAATCGGGGTGCAGGGTGTCCAGATGTCCCGATAAACCAGGAGAGTCCGGGTTTTGGATGCTTTGTCCCAGTGTCCCGAAAGACTTTCTCGAGATGCAAAAATCGCTATACGGCCGCTCTTTATAAGGCATTTCGCTATAACAACCTTAGGGAAGTATGGCACTTTTTCGATTTACGGCCCACAATGTTCGTTATACGGCCAAAAAGTCGGGAAAATCCCCTGTGTACGTTCCCCTGATTAGTTGTACGGCTTTTCGCTTTACAGCCAACTTTTCCGGAACGTATCTAAGCGAGGGTTGGGTGTATTTTGACGCGCACTATTTTTTATGCGCTTTTTTGACGCGGAACCAGGGGTGGCGCTACAATGTAAGCAGGGTATGCGGCGCTTTTTCAAGGCAATTTTGTGATTTGGGGCGACACTTTTGAAATTTGCAGGGGGGGCGTAAGAGAAGGTGGCACCGCCCCTGCGCGGAACCCTCGCCAAGTTCCGAAAATCCTAGCTACAGCTCTGCTATAGGGCCCGTCAACCCACTTTGCACGCCGACCCATCGACCTCTCGCTACGCCACTGGTTAAATAATGTAAAAAAAGTTGAAATTTGTAATTTCCTTTAGGAATTAGCCAAACAAATAGATGATTACACTGCCACATACGAACCTGAGGATCAACTGGAATGGTCACTTGTTTTAGCCGAGATCAAAGCATTTATTGAGGCCGACAACAAAGTTAACATAATCGACAACGATTCAACATCAGTTATACTGAGTCATAGATTAGGCCCATTGAGTTCGCCTACGATGGAAAAGACTCCCGTGATGACGCTTACGCTACAAGAAATACTCATCGTGGGCAACTGTACCGATCAAGCACGTTTCCACCTAAATTAATTAAACAAATCGATTGAATTATTGATTAATTGATTTTTATTTTCAGGTTAAATTTAGTGAACTTACTTTAGATATGTTTCGGATGCTGCAGTCGCTAGAAAGGGAGCCGCAAGAAGATGTGAATCAGATTTACGACGCTTCACCCGCGCCGGGACGGATGCCATTTGTAACTCAGATGTATTTCAATTTAAATTAATAATTCAAAAAGGTGACATTGAAACAGGAAAATGGGGACCGTGATCGACCGGTTAAGCGGGAAAATCCGCATAAATATCTTCTATACAAGCCGACTTTTAGTCAGTTGATGGTTTTCTTGGCGTCTGGCTTCAAGGAACTGCCGGCGAATGGAACCATGTTGTTGTATATTTCGGCCGAGGGATGTGTAAGCAATACCAAACAAGCGCGAGATGATGGTGCGTGGAATTTTGTTTTAAATGTTGATTAATTAAATGTGATTTTGATTTTTTAGTGGTGTCAGCTGCGTATGATTTAGGCGGCGTCATAACTAACACTAAAAGGGAGTCTGATCATCCGAATAAGCGCACTGGGCATGTCAAGGACATGCATTGGTATGTTTTGTTTTAGTTTGATTTTAGTTTTGTATTTTTTAGAAATGGATTTATTATTGTTTTTTTTTTTTGTTTTTTTTTTAGTTTATATCCTGGGGATTTGTTTCCATTTACAAGGAAACCACTTTTTATCATTATAGATAGTGATAACAGCCATGTTTTTCAGGTAAGATGAATCATTCAATTGTGTAAGTACAATAGCGCAGCTGTGCCTGGGATTGCAAAAGCAAACAAATTGGGGATGAATTGTTGTTTTTTCTGTATTTATGGCAATTCATCAATTTTTCATGGAAATTCCTCATTTTCCACACAAAAACTAACCTTTTTTAATGGAAGTTAATCATTTTTCCTTTAAATCATAGATATTCGTCAATTTTTTCCTTTAAATCGTGAAAATTCATCAATTTTTTCCTTTAAATCTTGAAAATCCATAAATTTCTGACGAAAAATGATGAAAATCCACAAATTTTTTATGAAAAATCATGAAAATTCATCATTTTATCACGAAAAATGATGAAAGTTTATCATTTTCCCCTAAAAAATGATGAAAATCCATGCAATCCATCAATTTATGCCAATAAATCATGAAAAATTCATCAATTTTTCCTAAAACTCATAAAAATTCATCATTTCCCCCGAAAAATCTTCAAAATTTATCAAATTTTTCCCAGAAAATTAAAATACATTATTTTCTTGCTAGTTTATTATTATTCCCCCCAGAGCACTTGAACTTGTAGTTCCGCTGTAATTAAAATCGAATAATAATTAATAAATACTTTGAAAACCCTTAGCATATCCCGCAATACTTCGGTCAAGCATTAGTCGTACTGATGTCAGCAGAAAAAATACCTTCCACTTTTTCAGGTAACACACAAAATAAATAACAAAATATTCATATTTAATCATAAAATGCTTTCCGTTTTAGACCCACAGCGAAAAGGAAGCCTTTTCACATTATTTCTTCACAGTCCACTTACAGCTCTATGCTACGTGTGTAACATCGTCGAGATCCAGAAGGCGCTTTGGGACAAATGCCAAGCGCATATCAGTCGCTTCCTATCTGAAGCAGCCCGCTTGATCTCGAGATCACGTAACATTGGTCTGAATTTCAATTCATTTCTCATTTCTCTTGTATTAATTCTCTATGTCCCATTTAGATTTATCGTACTTGGCATTTTGTGGCGACGATTTTTTACGGCTCTTAATTTTGAGATTCGCTTTTTGTCATGTGACATTGCGGTTGCACCGAAGTTTCAAAGTAAAATAACCTTACAAAGCAATAGGGATATTCAGAAATTATTTTGCCAGGACCCAAACCCAACCAATATCCAGTAATAGAAAAATTGCTGCCCCGTCCGGACTCCGGACAAAGCGATGCGTCCCGAGGACGTAAAAAATCGCTGACTGGTCCGGAAAATATCGTTTTTCTGACTAACTGCGCATGCGCAGTCAAATCGCACCAATACATCATTGTAATTCCGAGAACATTTCATAAACGTTGTGAAAGGTTCAATGGCGTAGCTGGCATGGGTGACACTCGGGGCGGATATTGATGGTTTCACCCCTCGAGAAACTTTTCATATATTTCACCAAATTTCCAGAAAGTTTCATAAATTTCACCAAATTTCCAGAAAGGATCATAAATTTCACCAAATTTCGAGAAATTTTCATAAATTTCACCAAATTTCGAGAAATTTTCATAAATTTCACCAAATTTCCAGAAATTTTCATAAATTTCGCCAAATTTTTCATAAATTTTACCAAATTTTGAGAAATTTTTCATAAATTTCACCAAATTTCGAGAAATTTTCATAAATTTCACCAAATTTCAGAAATTTTCATAAATTTCGCCAAATTTTTCATAAATTTTATCAAATTTCGAGAAATTTTTCATAAATTTCACCAAATTTCGAGAAATTTTTCATAAATTTCACCAAATTTCGAGAAATTTTTCAATCGCGACCGGGTCTATACCAAACCCGATTCTGAATAACTCTATTAATGCCCACCACTAAAACATGCTAAAGAATTTATTCCTCAGGGTCGCAGTTATTATCCAAAATCGCACCCGCCAATTCCCGAAGGAGAAATGCTCGAACATCCATCACTTCAACGAACACTCTTGGAATTAGCGACAATTTTAGACGTGAGGAACTACTTTCACGAGCCAAGCGAAGTGGATTGATGTAACAGAGCTTAATTTGACATTTACTCGGAGGTTTCTTCTACCTCCCATCATTTTGCTAGTCTTTGGTTTGGTTGTATTGGGAGCAATTCAGTACAGAGCTGTTATTACTTTATAAAAAAAAAATATCTTTTATTTCCCATCATCAATCCAGGGACCTTATTTGTGATGACAAGGGTGTGGTGCTCAGCATCCCACACTAATTACGCTTAATTTTTACGTGCCTACACTGAGAAAAATAAATATCGAGGAATTAATAATGATGATGATGACAATAGATCAATTTAACACTCACATTTAGCTGTAGAGCAAAGATAATTATTCTTATATACAATTTTTTGAAAAAATATGTAAATCTTGAGCTTGTCAAACTCCCGCTCTAGTCATATTTAGCGTGTAAAGTAAAGAAAATAGGTTTAATCAAACATTTTGTTTCCCCTTTCTGCCGTTAGGCTTGTGCTGAGCTGCTCCCGGTAAACAAACTCAGCAAATGGCCACATTGGTTCGAGGCATTACGTCTTACTTTACCGTTTTAAAATTGATAAATTTCCCAATTTCTTGTATGGACTTATCAGTATTATACGTTTAACCTTTTACTTGAAACTCTTTAAGCTAAAAAACAAAAGCCCTTTATTTCCTTTACCTAACTAACGAACGAGCAGACGAAAACGTATCAAGATAAAAACCGTTTATATATAAATATATTTCGAAAGATAAATTAAAAGTACGATGTACGGAGTTACTGTACTACAACTTTACAGTTACAGTAGTTGAACAATGAATTCTTTAATGGAAATAACATTTTAGCTTACTTTTCAAGCTACTCTAGAATTAGCTTTCGATTACTGCCTAAATAATGTATTTTACATGAGTCAGTTTACGTTTTTGCACGTAATTTATTTATTTTTGATTTTAACCTTTTCTTTTGCATCAATCTCAGTTAGCCGAGGAGGATCTTACATGAAGTCACTTTTGGTTTGTAATATTGCAGCAAAAAGCAAAATCCCAAGAAAAGACCCAGGGCCCGGATTAACCCAGTAGGTGCGTTCAAAACACGAAAGGAAAAGTGACTTTTCCTTTCATTCCTTTTCAAAAAAGTGACTTTAAAATTGAACGCATCATTTGACTTTTCCTTTCCTTCCTTTTAAAAGTGGTCTACGCGCATGCGCGTCATATGAAAGTGGCTAAACATCTCGATCTACTTTCTAAGGCTGACTTTCTTTAATTTGTGACGTAAATGCGTCACTTCCGGCTTCAGAAAGGAAAGAAAGTCACTTTCCTTACTTTCCTTGTGTGTTTTGAACTCGCCTAATGTAAAAATCTGAGGGAAGTTTTGGCTAAGAATTCTAGTTAATGCTGCGCAATTGCTACACACAAACACGTGTCTCCTAAAACGGGCACTTGCGCGCATTTCAGCGCTAAAACTTACACTTTCCCGAAAATGACGCCACGTTTCAGGAAACGAAACTCGGGAAACTCAAAAATGTTTTAGTTTCTGGATGCACCTAGTGTTAGCTGTGTGGTCTGGACAGCAACATTAACTTTGCCCCCCATCTGGGCAGTGGAAATGACATAAACGTCATTCCTTCCAAAAGGAAAGTGCCAAAAGGTACAGTTGGACCTCGCTAAGTCGAACTCAAAGGGACCCGAAAAAAAAGTTCGACTTATGGAGTTTTCGACTTAGCGAGGTCCAATTGTACTTTTATAAAAGGGAACTTTGGGGTCACTTTTCCTTTTCCTTTTGAGTTAGTGCCATTGATTAGAAGCAGTTTAAAGATCTAAATGACTTCATGAATGCAAAAAAATTAGTGTAACGATGAGGAAAATGTACCTGCTGCAAAATTGCCCTATTTTCACCATACGTGGGAACCTCGGCTTAGATTTAGTGTTCACTTTGGGCTAGTTTTAACAAAAAATAACAAACTTTTATTTGGCAAAACTTAGAATTGGTACCATACGATACCAACATCGCCAATAACATTAGCCAGTGCTGGATTAATCCATGTAGAGGCCCTTAGGCCGTCAAAATCTTGGGGCCCCCTTTGCACTTTGCAAATTAATCCTAATATCCTAATACAACAAAATCTTGATAAACCAATTTTATTAAACAAAACAAACATTGATATTTTCAAACATTATTCTACGATTGCGATGCTGGCACTGTTTTATCAGAACCGGCAAAGTTCTCTTTCAAAATCAAATTCAATATTATTTTGATCCCTTGGCATGGGGCCCATAGGCCGGTGTTTACTTGGCCTAATGGGTAATCCGGCACTGAATTAGCAAACCAAACAAAACTGAGATTTGTGCAAGAGCGACAAATTCTAGTCATTTTAGATTTACTTATGTTAGCTAAGTTATTTAAAAAAAAACTCTTTTAACTAATTTCCAAAGGATAATAAACGATAATAATTATTATGTAAAGAGAAACTTATTGGCAATAGAACGAATTGCAATTAAATCAAATACTAAATATGTATATTACGAAGTGCATGATAAGCAATGTATAACAAGTGCAAGTTGATTCACCTTTTTTTCCTTTAGATTTCTTTCCAACTACACTAGGGGGTCATTTAACTTATTTTGACAATTATTATTATTTTTTTTATTGGAGAAATGTGCTAAACTAAATTGTACCGAACAACAAATTAAATAAACTTGTTAAATGCTGTTTGTTACTGTATATAATAAGAAATTCAATCTATTTGAAGAGAAGTAATAACTAAGACACAGCATTGCCTTCCGACTTGAACACCCCTATTTAAACATGTAAATTTATTTGATGTTGGGATTGAAACAGGATGAGTTTGATGCACATTGTAAATAATACAAATGTAAGCAGCATTATAAGGCTGAAGAATATTTATAAACATGTGCTTAATCTATTCATGCATTGCTCAATTCTATCCGAAATTGTCTGTTGATTAAAGCAATTGGCAACCAGTTATTTTACTCGCTTGGAACTTTGCTCTTTTAATTCAAACCCCATTACAAACTACCTGGTGGCGTAACAACTTAACAAAGGGTTTTGTTAAAGATTATTGCAATAGGTGAATGAAGAAATTTGTCAATTTTTTTGTTTAATTTCTACAAAATGTTAGGATTTTTTGGTAAATGATCAATTTTAACAAAATCCAAGAAATTTGCATTGAAATTTTAGAAAATTTTGTAGAATTTCAATAAAATTTGAGAATTTTTAGTTGAATTTCAATAAAATTTGAGAATTTTCAATTGGATTTCATTAAAATTTGATAATATTTAGTTGAATTTCTATCAAATTTGAGAATTTTTAGTTGAATTTCAATAAAATTTGAGAAATTTCAATTGGATTTCAATAAAATTTGAAAATTTTTAGTTGTATTTCAACCAAACTTGAGCAGTGGTGGGATTCAGCCGGTTCACACGAACCGGTTGCTAGAAATTCTCCGGTTCACCCGAACCGGTGAAAAAAATTTCAGTTCGTTCAAACGGCCAGAAGAAAAAAAGCGACTAAAGAAACAATGACAATGGGATGACGTTACAGCTCGTAACGTTTTGGTCATTCTTTGGCTATCTGAAGACAAATTGGTCACGTTTTCGAGTGTTTTTTCAAACCAAAACACAAAAAAGTGCCCAAAATGTTACCAAAGAGCTGGATAAGACCTAAACGTCACCAAACAGCTGAAAATTTGTTATTTTTCCAGCTTTATAGAGGCGTTTTTGATCATCTTTCAGCTCTTTGGTGACGTTTCGCTCACATTTTGGCCACTTTTTTGGGTTTCATGACCAAAACTTCACCAAAAAGCTGAAACATAACACGTTACTGTTTTGTGCTATTTCGTAAACAATTTTTTAAATGTCTTTTGGCCATTTTTTAAATGTCTTTTGGCCATTTTTGACATTTTCTTTTGGTCGTTTTATAGGTTTTTATTTCATTTTATCTTTTATTTCAATATCAGAATCCCACCACTAAACTTGAGTTTGTGGTTAAATTTCAATCAAATTAGTAATACCGTATTTCCGCGATTAAGAATCGCAACTCTTATTTCAAATCGCCGCTCTAGGTCGCGACTAGAGTTGGATATTTCCCGAGAAAATCACAATCTCGAGATTCGGGATTTCCCTTAAACGATGAAAATTTCAATTCTCAAGATTCGGAATTTCCCAAAATGTTAAAAATTTCAATTCTCGAGATTCGGGATGGAAAATCTCAAAAATTTCTCGAGTGCGACTCTTAACCGCGGAAATATGCCTAATAGTCTCAAAATCCTTTTTAATAAATAACAAAATTGGGCACCCATGTGGTTGTTACACCCACCATATCCCAAAAAAGAAAAAAGAAAAATCACTCAGTAGCCCTTGTTTGTACAGCTGCCAACCTCTTAGTAAAATTCAATAGTTAACAATTATCAATTATGTATTTTTCAAATGCTGTAGCTTTATTTCTGTTAAAAATAATAAGATGACCTTTTATTTTGTCGTCATTTCCTCAACAAATTCACAGTACTTCCATGATTTGGATAAGAAATTTTTCATTACAAGCTACAACAACTAAATTACTCAACTTGGAACAAAATATTCATTTTAGACATTAATTTTTACTAGTTGTTTAGAACTCAACAAAAACTTGTGTGCAGCTTAAACCAATTTGTCTAGTTAATTTTTCAAGGCCAGAAAATAGAAACAATCGTAATAATTCACTTTTTTTGTGCCCAAAGATTAATTACACCATTTAATTTAAACTTAAACTGATTTTTTTGTTTTTAAATTCCATTTCTTCCCCTGTACAGAATTTTAAAAAGAAAAAATAATAATAAGAATGACACCGAATTTTACTTTTCCCCGCTTGACTATTTTCTGGTCTCTTCGCTTAAAAAATATTTTTGGGCATTCGGGAACTTATGCGGGTTGAAATCGGGATCCTGAGACAGTCGAGAACGAACTGATTCCTTAATCCGTTCGGCGCACGCCTTCTGAATGGTGGGATTTTCAGAAACTTCGTGGATCACTTCGTCCACGCTTGTCAACGGTTGCGCGGATGCCAAATTGATCGAACGTCTTAAAACCTCGTTGAAAGTTGAGCGCACATCAGACGGGGTTTGCATTTTACCGGAATTCATCATCTAAAATTCAAAAAGAAAATCAATAAAATTAATTCGAAAACGCTAAAAATTCAAAAAATCAATCAAATTCATTCAAAAACGCTTAAAATCCAAAAAAGATCAATAAAACCAATAAGAAAACGCTTAAAATTAAATAAAAATCAATAAAATAAATTCAAAAACGCTTAAAATCCAAAAAAAAAATCAATAAAATAATTCAAAAACGTTTAAAATAAAATTCAATAAAATCAATTCAAAAACGCTTATAACTAAAAAACTCAATAAAATCAATTCAAAAAGGCTTATAACTAAAAAAATCAATAAAATCAATTCAAAAACGCTTAAAATCCCAAAAAAAATAAATAAAATCATTCAAAAACGCTTAAAATCCAAAAAAAAATTAAAAAAGCAGTAAATTCATTCAAAAACGCTTAAAATTTAAAAAAAAATTCAATAAAATCAATTCAAAAACGCTTAAAATCCAAAAAAAAATCAATAAAACAAAATAAAATCAATAAAATCAATTCAAAAACGCTTAAAATCATCACCTTTCGCCGTTTAGACGGCATTCCTTCAAGATAAGCGTCACTGAAAGGTGCCTGTGTCGAATTAATGCTTTGATGATGCACATCTTTCGT
>JAQIXU010001092.1:0-20664 GCA_034701245.1 Strigamia transsilvanica | reverse complement strand
AAGAGCACCCCACACTTCCTTATCAAATATATCATCAGAATGTTGATGACATTTTGCGTTTTGGAATTATCTGGCCGTATAGTAATTAAGTATACACCCTGTATGCCAAAATGGACGAAAATGGAAAAAGTGCTAAAAACAGGCTAAATCGATAGGAAATGGACTAAAAAATCGATTGCTGTTGCCGGAATTTACAATTTAGCCTCACGGTACATGTGCCTGTTCTGGGGATTAATTCCAAGCGCTGATTGCATCCTGGCGACTCCTCATCTCATGTAGTTCAGAACTGTCCACAAACAAGGCGTTAACGTCAGTTTACTAGGGCTGGTCGACTCAGCATAGCTCGCTCATCTATTACACAAAAGAAAAATCAAATAAAACCAAAATTCCTCAGAATGAAAACTGGACGGTAAAATAGCAGCAGTAAAGCTCCCAGGTTGATTTCCATGCGTAAAAAAATGCCTATCACCATGCAACAACCGATCAAACTGAATTCCGACGAATGCGAGCAAATGTTGGCCCAATAAGACCACCAACATATAAATCGATATCATCGACGTACCTACAAAACAAACAACAACACTGTGTCAGGTCTTGGGGAACCAAGCTTAAAACAACACGGTTCAAAATTTATAGGAATGTATTTGAGCTTGGGGAACCAAGCTCAACATTACACTGTCCATAGCCTCCGCGCTTTTGTTTAATGTTTGATGAAGTTTTAGGTTTATCACCGTTAGGTGGCATTAGCAGTGGTGGAAAATGCGCGCCAAATTCGCCTATCTATTCAGCCTGTTTCTGGCGCTTTTTATTTTTTGGCTGATTTCAGAGTCGTGACGTGAACTCGTGACGATTTCACACCTAACCGCCATCTGGTGCTAACTACTATAAAGTGTCATTGATATTTTAGGTACATGATTACTGCCTCCCCCCCAGTCGCGAAACGCCGTAGCGCGACTTAAAAATCCATTTTTAACCACAAAACAATTCTCATCTTTATTTTACCTCCTCTTTTCAATCCACTTACGAATCCACCGTTGAAGCCTCATCGCACTCAACTGCAACTTCGCAACCGCAGCAAAACGTTTCAAATAATTCTCCCTCGACGCAATCTAAACCAAAAAAAAAACCCAATCAAAACCAAACCACAAAACCAACACCAAAAACAAACTCCAATTTGCCTTTTCCTCAGGAAAATCACACTTTTCACCAGCCTTTAACTTTCTCCGCCGTCTTTTCTTCTTCATCACTCTCCTCACCAAAAACCCTCTACCAGCCGCCTGAAACTCCACAGTCCAACCTAAACCTCACAAACCACTGACGCCTGCCACGCACTCTGAATAATCGTTGCCTTAAAATAATAATTTTTTTAATTTTTTTTATGTCATTTCGGTTTTAATTTCGCTGGAATTGATTACTTCGAATGAGTTAATTAATCGTTCGTTCGCTTCTATACCGAAGTTTCCCGCCGCGTCCAATTGCAATTCAATAGGTGCATTATTTCTACAAGTAAATTTCTAAATTATTTTATTTGGTATCGATGTGTTGGTGAATTACCGAGAAATTCTTGCGTTTAATTTAATTTCTTTTTCCAAATGATCGAGACACGACACATTGGATTTACACAAATCATAAACCTGAGGTTCAAAAAACAAATTATCAACACAACAAAATAAATGATCTAAGTGGAAAACGAGGCTTTTTACTCTTTGGGCAATTTTCCGACGAATTAAAGACGTCATTGTGATTTATTTCCCTTTAAAACACCATGCTCATTCCCGAAACATTATACCAATGGAAGGCGCCATTACCGGAAGTTAATGTTACACAACTTTCCACTAGGCATCGCCAGGAAAGCTCCGCGTTACTGATTGGCTGTGGCAACTTTACACAATTTGGCGGTAAAATCGATGCCGAAATATGAACAAATTCATCTTAAAAACCTTTATTTAATTAATCCTTAGCCTATAATTAAAAAACTTTGGTAAAATATAGTAAATAATTGCTAAACATTACCTACCTACAAATTCCCATATGCTAATTTATCTTCATTTATAGAAATTTGCATAAATCCTGTTTTCTTCTTTTGTCAAGACTTCATCATGATCAGTTCTGACTTGGCTGTCGACCCAGGTTCCCTCGAGATGTCTGCCGCGGTAAATTAGGTTTTCCAACCACCAGTGAACATCCAAAATGATTTTAATTAATTTCAGGTAACCGTAGAGTCTCCCGACGATGGAGTTTTCGTTCTCGGCATGTCGTGTAAAGTTGGAAACGCCAACAACCTCGAGGTAACCATTTCTACATTCCCCACCAATTTTTTTTAATACATTAATTGACAATTTTTACCCTAGGAATACTGGAAAAATTTATTAAGGGAAGTCGACATGGTCGGCCAATCCGAACCAAGATGGCCGAGCAATGTATACGGTCTTCCCGGAGGATTATCCCTCCTCGAGCGAATTGACCAATCAGACAGCGAATATTTCGATTTCACGAACAAAGAGGTAAAATTCCGAGCACACAACTCAATTTCACATACAAATTGTCGTTTTTCAACAGGCAAACAACATGGATCCACAAATTCGACTTTTACTCGAAGTTGCGACCGAAGCAGTTCTCGATTCCGCAGTCAAACCGTTCGACTTATCTAACTCGAATTGCGGAGTTTATACCTCAGTTTATAAGTCCGAGGTCCAGTCGCTCAACTATCCCATCGAGCACTGCTCAACCGCGATGCACGCGGCCAAATTAGCCACTTTTTTTAATCTCAGTGGACCGTCCATGTGCGTCGACAGCGCTTGCAGTTCTTCGTTAATCGCCACCGACTTGGCGTTTCACGCTTTAAAATCGAATAAAATCCAATACGCTCTGATCACTGGTAAGAAAAAACAATAATCGATGCGGATGTTGGTTTATTTGATTGAATTTTTATTTAAATAGCGACATCGTTGCTTCTATCGCCGAATCAAAGTCTTCAGAACTTCCGGCTGGGGATGACGTCACGAACCGGCAAATGCCACACGTGGGACGAGACTGCCGATGGATATGTCCGAGCAGAAGGAATTTTTGCTATTCTTCTAGGAAGAGGAGCCGCCCATCCTCGTCTGTACGCGGAAATCGTCGCTGGTGCGAATAATTCCGACGGATACAAACCGGAAGGTCAAAATTTTGAAAAATAATCATCAAAAAAATAAAATAAAATAAACAAATAAATAAAATCAATTGCAGGTATCATCTATCCGAGTAGCGACGCATTGTTGAGTTTATTCCGGGAAATCTATTGCAAAGTTTCGCTTTCGGAAGTTGCGTATTTCGAATGCCACGCAACGGGGACGCAAGCCGGCGACGTAGCAGAAACGAGCGCGATCTGCGATATTTTGAAAGAGAAAAACCTGCCCGGTCCACTTCTAATCGGCTCCTGCAAATCCAACTTGGGACACGCAGAATGGGCAGCCGGTATCAATATCAAAACAAACAATTATCTACAAATCAAACACTAACTTGTACATTTTAATGAATTTCTTCAGGTTTAGCCAGTCTGATCAAAGCAGTTCTCATCGTATCCCGCAAATTCATTCCACCCAATTTAAATTTCGACACACCAAATCCAAAAATAACCGGAATAACCTCCGGAATGCTTGTTCCGGTCACCAAAATGCTCGCTCTTCCCGGTAATTCATCGAAATATTCCACACAAACAAACAAATAAAATCGAAAAATTCAATTCCAGATGGCCTAGTCGGAGTGACAGCGATGGGATTCGGTGGATCCAACTGTCATTTGGTGCTCAAATCCGTGAACCCGTCGCATTTCGAACCCCCCAGTAAATAAAAACACAAAATCACTCATTCCAACATTGAAATATTTTAATTTTAGAGAATCTGCTGCTGTTGACCGCGAGTAGGACCGCTAAAGGACTAGCTGTACAAGACGCACTCTTGTTGAACCTGTACAACGCGAAATACCTATCGTTCGTGAGCCAAGCGTTCTCGTCGACTTTGTGCGCTTCGATGTTGCATCGCAGAGTTGCGATCCTCACCGCATCCGGCAACAAGTACAAAGAAGAGGAATATCTCGCGAATTCGCACATCACTAATGTACGCCAATCGAATGACGTGTTCGTCGTCATACACGACATCGGAACGTCTTGGTCCATCGATGAATTTTCCATGCCCGATTTGGACGACGATATGGACAATCCGGTTGACTGTGCGATGTTTCGCGAATGGTTAATACACATTAAGGAAAGTTATTTGGAGTTCGGTATACCGGGCAGGAGTGTGGTGGAAGATTATTGTTTCGCCGATGTTCTCAGCTGCAGCGCCGCTTACATTTTAGGTAGGAAAAAGTCTGGGAAAAATTCCGAAATTCGAAATTTGTTTTTTGTCTTTGTTTTAGCGACTGTGTGCACGTTGACTGACGCTGGCTTAGCCATCGAAGGATGTATAGGAGCTGGTTTAAGTGATTTAATCGCTGCTGCTATCGATGATTGCATTTATCCTTACAATGTTGTAAGTTTATTGAAAATTATTTCGCGGATATTGGAGGGTGAAGGTCTGATTTGGTGATATAATTTAGTATTTTTGTTCGATTGAATTTTTTTTGTTTAAAAACAGAATTACATCACGATGTAAACGTGTTGGAGGTCGACGCGGATTGCGATACACTTGAGAAATTGTTTTTGTTGGATATTCGCGTAATTTCCATAAATACGTTTCATTCGACAACTATTTCTTTTAAAACGGACAAACAGCAAAAGATTCTAATGGAATTAAATAGAAACAGTAAATTCAAAATAGAAAATCAATGAAAAATTGTTTTTTAATCAAATATTTTTTTATTTGCTAGATATTTCGTTCCAAACGATCGAATTGGTGCATCCTAGCCTTTACACCGAATCTATGCGGGACGTTACTAAAAAATTTATCGAAGGAATTAACCCGAAGTTGATTCAGGGAGCGGCCAAAAAACCAATTCGGTGAAACCCAAAAAAAATTCAAATTTACAAAAAAATTTATTTTAATTTTAATTTTAGGAGTAAAAATTGGTTTAGTATTCAACATACCGTGAATTACGGCCCATTATTTAGTGGTCAACCCATCTCCCCGAAGTACATAGGCAGGCTTTTCCGCTATACAATTTACCTGAACGGCGCACTAGTGAGAATCCCCGCAACTTCCACGCAAATTCATATCGGAATGCGTAGCAAACCGAAATGGGTTCCGGACGACGTTGTGTACATCAATGCTACAAGTTATCGCAGTATAGTGCACGCATTTGCTACACTGTATCTCAAAGGTATCAAATAAACTTCAATGAATTAATTTTTATTAATTTTTTTACTTATTTTTTTAGGTTTTGATATAAATCCTAGGAAATTGAACAATTTGAGCCAAGTTACCGGAACCTGTCCAAATATAGGACAATTTGTACAATGGGATCATTCGTATCAACACTCCGTCCCTCATTGGCTCCAGTTTTCAGCGACTGGTGATTTGATTTTGATTTTGATTTTGCGATTATTTTGATTTGAATTGAATGGATTTTACAGAAGAACAAGAAAAACAAAAAAACTGTTTCAAGTTGAAGTGTGAAGGCAGTTTAGAATCTCTTCTTTACGAGATTCTGAAACGAATCGCAGTCAGTTTTTGCGTAAGCCATTGTCAAATTTTTAATTTAAATTCGCATAAATTGATATAATTTCCTCTTTGTCTCGTAGAAAATTGATGCAGCCATCGAATTGTACAATTTAGACTTATTTCCGGACAGATTAAACGTGAAAAATCATATCAAAGCAACTTTAGTCGTGTTCGAAACTTCGAAGACATTCAAAGCAATTGAAAGTAAATTTTAAAAAAATAATAATTAAATAAAATAAAAATTAAATGTTTTTATTCGCAGCGATTGAGTCAAAGACGCTCGTCAGAGGCAACTACAAAACAGAAAATGACACGTACACAAACACCCCTGTTATTAACACGCTCGAAATCAGCAATCTGAGTAGCAACAAGTAAATTACGACGATTGTGTATTAATTTATTTACGTTTTGACTTTTCTTGATATTTTCTTTTCCAGGCCAATTATGTTTGAGGTAACTTGGCGAGGCGACATGCTCGCATGTCTCTCATCAGTCTTGGAAAAATTGCAACAGATGACCGATGCTCACGACAGACGAGTGTGCATCCAGTCTTTTGGCTTGAGGTTTTCTAGATTTCCTAAAATCTATCAAACCAACGCTCAAATTAGTTTTTCGGCAGAGTTAACTACCGGTGAATTTTAGGCCTAAAACTAATTTCCCGTGTAGTTGTGAATTCACAACTATGCTGGAAATTGTACAAAGACTCCATTTTTATGTTTATTTTAAGTTTATTTTAAGTTTATGAATTAATTTTTGTCGTTCTTTTGCAGGATTATGTCGAGGGAATGGTATTTTCTTTAAACTATCGCCCGTCTGGATCCAACAACATTATCTGCTTTCCAGTAGTAATTTGAATATTCCAGATCTGGCGCTCGATTTAAGCGACATAACATCTCCAACTCCGAAGAAACCAATTGAAATTCATCTCTTCAGGCTTTATCAATTACAAGATGGTAAATTCTGAATAAATATTTAATTTTAGAACAAAAACTGAACGAAAATAACTTGAAAATAGCTTTAGAAAGCAACCGAAGTTTGGTTTTGGTTTACTGCCGAAGCGATGCAACCCACGAGCACAACATCGGGATTAGTTTGATTACAAAAAGTAACAAATTAAATCGATCACAAATGTCGATCAATAGATAATCATTTGCTCTAATCCAGATACAGCCACCTCATTTCTGAATCTTCCAATACCGACTAAAATATCGTGTCATCTCGCAGTTGGTATCGTTATTCCATATCTTCTCGCTTTCTCCGTTGTCGAAAAGCTAAAAATCACCCAAATTGAACATTTGTGCATCTTTGCTGCAAAATCTGGTAATAAAAAATGAAAAAAAAAAAACCTAATTTACTATTTATTTGCAATTTATTTTCCAGATTATCTCTTAACTAGTCTTCTCTTTTTGTCCCAACCAATAATCAAAAGTGCATTTGTTGTGGTCGAAGACGACAAAAATTGCGACGACTCCACCAATTCATCATTATCTTCCAAGATGACCGTCGATTCGTACGGAAAAATTTCAGAAATATCTGACGACTCTAAATACAGCGAAAAATCGAAAAATCTAAGCGATTGCAGTTCCCCCGCTGATGAATCCGACGCGCGCATAGACATTTCATCGCCAATCAGCAGCGTCAGTACCACCAGTAGTCCAATGCGGAAAGAATTATTTCCGGAAGTTGTCGTTCTGGCGTATAACGAAACCTCCACAACGCTTATCCAAACGCGCGCGGTCCGACACGTCGTTAGTTTCTACCCAGGTTATTCAAAACGGAACAAAATTAAATATTTCACGCACAAATCCCTTTTTTTCAGATCTCCCCAAAACGTGCAAATTGTTGAGCTCCGGTGGAACTCTAATCCACATGGGGGAAGTCGACGCCGAAAACATCGGAATCGGAATCTGCGCCCAATTTGGGACAATCACGTCGTTAAACCCGATTTTCTCCCTAACGAAAATACTCGAAGATATAAACGACACTTGCTACATCCCGGAAGAACCGAACGACTGCTGGAACGACATGTGGACGATGTACAACCACACGAAAGAAGTTGCGCCGTCGCAGCACGAAAACAACACCGTGTATCGCAGCGGTGCGACAATTTCGATGGTCATCCCCGTCGACTTGAACGAGATGTACAAAAAACTCAAAAAAACCCTAAAAGACAAAAACTCGCCACTGGACTTGCAAACTCTCGACTGGATGGACAATCTGCGCTTTTTGGTGCGCTCTCGCAAGTCCAAACGAAGTGCCCGCCTCTTCCAGAGTCCGAAATACGCACCGGATGCAGCAACGCCGGTCAATTTACGACTCAAATCGCCTAATCCGTTCGTCCATTCTTTGCCGCACGTTGCAACGGAGAAAAAAGATGACGTCGAGTTCGATTTGAGCGGCGACGAAATCTCGACACCTAAACCGGTGCCGCGTACCGTACCCTTGTCGAGACCCGATGAATCGGCTTTGGTCAAGATGAACAACGTTTCGCAAGGCGTTCCTGTCTTTTTGGTCCATCCTGTCACTGGCGTTTTGGATTTATTGACGCATTTCGCGAGGGAACTTCCGGTTCCGTGTTACGGACTGCAGCAGGCAGCGAATGTGCCGTCGGATTCGCTCGGAAATCTCGCTCAGTAATTTATTTTTGATTTTATTTTTATTTAAAAAATTTATTTTATTTTTAGGTTTTATCTCGAGTTGTGTCGAGGAATGATCGCGGGAAATCCGTTACGGTTGATCGGGTACTCGTACGGCGCTTGTATCGCTTACGTTATGGCTCTAGAGGCGCAGAAAATCGGTGTGGTTGTCTCGCATTTAATTATGTTGGACGGCTCGCCCGATTACGTTCGTTTTCCTTTGGTTAAGATCAGCGAAACTCATGGGATTGAGAGGTCGGGGCCGGTTTTGGACACCGAGAAAATGTTGGCGTTTTTGCAAATTTACGGAAATGTTGAAGTGAACAGCGTCCGAGCTGAATTAATGGCTTGTGTCGATAGGAAACAAAGGGTTGACGTTGCTGTCAATTATTTAACGGCTTGTGACTCTCCAAAGTAAAAGAAAACGATTTAAATTTGAATTTTTAAAACTTTTTGAATTTTTTGTTTTTAGTTTTCGGAATAAATGGCAAATGGTCTCCAGACAGATTATAGACCGGCGAGAACCGAAATTATTAACTGCTGCGACGAAAATCCTTCTAAATCAAAGAACTCAAAGAGCTTATGCGTTTTTAGCCAATATGGATTTGATCGATTGGTGGTCGGTGCCGAATGAGAAATTTAACGGTTAAAAATCCAAATTTTTCGCTTATTTTGAATAATTTAATGAAAAGATTTATTTTTTAGGAAATGTTTACCTGTTTCGAATTGAGGATCCACCGTTGCATTGTCCGGATTTACCCGTCGATTACGGTCTGACGCAAATGGTAAACGGAAGTATTTATATTAGGTCGTATAACGCGACCCACGAATGTCTAGTTGGGCCCAAAAACGTCACTCGGTTGGTGCGGGATGTCATGTCGGCATTAACAATTAATTGAATTTATTTGTCTCATATTTATTTGTTCAAAAAAATTGTGTTACTCTAAAATTGTTACTTTAAAATTGTTTTTACTCTAAAATTGTTACTCTAAAATTACAAAAAGAAAAAGAAAAAATTAGTCGTACGAATCCGCCATCTGTCGGTGAACTAATAAACTAAAATTTTAAATACCAACGGTCTTTTTCAAAATTAAAAACCCAAAAGAAAAAAAAAACATTTTTCTTTTAAAATTCTCTCGTTACCAACATGGGTTGTCCAGACGGGTCCGGGGGTTGTCCCAGCAGCAAAAAGGAGGGATAATTGCTTAGTGCGGTAATTGCTCGCTTGAAAAATAATAGACTCAATAAATTACCAGCAGGTTGCACGTCCATCTTTTTGTTTGTGGCCCAACTTCCTCAATTCCATTGAAAAAAAACGAAGCGAACGTTTCTCGGACCTATTTTTCGTAGCGCATAGAGAGAAACATGAGTCTCAACAGGATATTACGAATAAAATAAAATCGAATCCTCGACCATTAATCGTTCTAGTTATTGTCTCGTTGCAGAGCGAAAACGACGCGATTTTCACACAGGTGCGTGACGTCGAACTCAAATTGTGCTCGAAGCCTCGAAGCCTTTTTCCTTTTTTTTTGATTACTTGTCTGCAAAAGTCTCGTAAATTCTTCAGTTCGTTCAGCTGCTCGTTTTGCTCGAAAATTAGTCTCATGTTTTATGGGTCGGAGTTATTTAATTAGAGATTTCGAGCCAATTTGCAAATCGTAACGATCACTTGATGAGTTGTTCAATTCCCGATTAATTTCCGTTTTTTAAAAAAAAAATCGTAATATCTTATTTTAAAATCACGCACAATTAAAATTTGTATTTTTTTTATTTAGGTTTTAGATAATGGTCATTTCGTACCGTAGTTTTTTACTATTGATTTTTACTACCATGACGTCATCGCTGGATAAATGTATGTACTCGAACCATTTCGCCGTTCAATTGGAGGATCTGGACGAAACTGAAGCGCGAGAATGGGCGAATCAACTCGGATTCCGCTGTTTAATACGAGTAAAATATCAAAAATAATAAATTAAAAAACAAATTAAAAAATTAATTTTTCGTCAGTTATTTGAGGAGGAAAATATTTACGATTTTATGCACCCAAATCTCTCGAAATGCTTGGAATGCCCGAGCGAACATCACATTAACCTCCTAAAAAAGCACCCAAAGGTAAAAAAACCCATCAAAACTGACCGAAACAAATAAACAAACAAACATTTATGACAGGTGAAATGGGTCGAACAACAGGCTTATCGCGTCCAAATAATCCGGCGTGTGCTTCACGACAAGCAGGTGGAAATGCCAACGATGATGAAACCGCGACATAACAGCGAATACGTGCGGGTGCCCGTAGATTCGGCTAAAATTAAGAAGAATACGCTTCCCCAGCCCCCATCACAAGTCACCTTCAATGACCCCTTCTACAACGACCAGTGGTATTTGGTAAACGAACAAAAAAATTTTGAGAAAATTGCAAATTGCGAATGAAATTGACAAATTATTCCCGCAGCACAACGAAGGCCAGACCGGGGCGCCCCCTGGAAACGACTTGAACGTGGTCCCCGTGTGGCAGGCGGGCTTCACGGGCAAGGGGGTCACACTGTGCGTCTTGGACGATGGCCTGCAATACACTAATCCCGATTTGCACGCCAACTACGTGAGTGCCATCTGTTGGCCGGCGAAACTCGAAATTAATTATTAGAATTAATAAAATTTGAATTTATTCCAAGGAGGCTTCGGTCAGTTACAACCTGGTCGATTTTGAGACGACTCAAAGTGATTGGAAGGACCCCATGCCCGATGGTCGACCCGAAAACAAGTAATTTGCACATTCCAGTACAGTTGTGAATGCTCGTTTGTGTTAATTAAACCGGAAGTGCGCTTCGCAACTGTACTGGAATGTGTTTTGTAGTGATTTTTATGTGTTTTTAAAAAAAAAATGATTTAGATTTAAATTTAAATTTGGAAGTTTGGCGGTTAAAAGTGTCATTCAGGATGATCTGAATGATAGTTGGTCATAAAAAAGCGCTTGTTGATAGAAACCGAGTAGAGGATAATTTATTGTATGGTTTATCACGAATCTTGAGTGTTTATGACAAGTTATAGCTGGTCAAGATTCTTGCTGCTGGCTGCTTTAATTTACGATGGAAGTTGGTGAAGTGCGCCTTGCTGTTATTTGGTGAATTATCACTAGTAATCTAAAAGAAAGCCAATATTACACGCCAACTTCACAGCGTGAGACATTCACAAAACGTGTTGAGGATGAAGGGGCAAAAAACCAAAGACGAAAATCCTTCCCCCCAAAAAAATGAAAAAATTTAAATATAATATATATTTATTTAAAATCGTAAACAGGAATAACAATAAACGGACACTTCCTTACAGGAAGGAAATCCGCATTTTTTAAAATAATAAAATGTTCACAAATAGAACGACCGGCCATGATCGCGCAGTGCTGCCAACAAGCGGCAAAAAGTCTAAACAAAAATCGAAAAAATACCAAATAAAACAACATTTCTACTATTATTCTTTTTAATATTTTCTAGTCACGGGACTTATTGCGCGGGTGTGATAGCCGCAGCAGCCAACAACAACTTTTGCGGAGTTGGAGTAGCTTTTCGTGCCAAAGTCGGAGGTGAATTTCCATTTCTTTCTATACCTTTCATAAATAAAAAATGGCGTCGCCATCGCAGACGTATTGAAATCCATTTTACTTTACGACTAGTATTGTAAACCCGAGGTGAGAGAGGAAAAACGTTAATAATATCAGCTGTCATGTATCTGATTCAAACTTGAAGTCCCTCGGCCGGAAATAGCTCTCGAGTCTCGTCTCGACTTGACTTGACTCCATCCCCCTCGGTCTCCGATCGCAAATATTCAACACAAAGAAACCAAAGAAAGAAAGAAAAAAAAAAGTTTGAAGTAGAGTACTTTGTTCTCTGAGTTATTGCCCATTGTACGAACAGCACGAGCGGAAAAAGAGAGGAAAAGAGAATGAAAAGGTGATGTACAAGTTTGAATTGAGTGGACAATTTATTCGCCCCACCCTGTGGTGTCTCCATCGAAAACGATCCACAAAAACTCCATTGTCTCTATTAAAATGGCGCTGCTTTTTTATTTCCTTTATTTTTCTTTCTTTATTTGTTTTTCAAGGAATCCGTGTCCTCGATGGCCCAGTGACTGATATGCAGGAAGCGCTCGCTCTTTCGCTCGGTTTGGGTAAAGTGGACATTTACAGCGCGTCGTGGGGCCCCGAAGACGACGGTAAACACGTGGCCGGACCGGGTTTGCTCGCCGCCACTGCGTTTAGTAAAGGGATAAATAAGGTGCGCGGTGTTTGCAATTGTAAATACTAAATACTAAATAAAATTTAATTTAATTCTTGTTTTCCCACGCAGGGACGCGACGGAAAAGGCGCGATTTACGTGTGGGCGGTCGGAAACGGCGGATCCAACAGCGATAATTGCAATTTGGACGGCTACGTGTCGAATATTTACACTTTGGCCGTTTCCGCACTCACCGAGGACGGACTGAGCGCCTACTACAGCGAGCCGTGCGCGTCGACGATGGCCGCGACGTTCGTTGGCGGGCCCCACAGCAGCCCGTCGTTGATGTCCGGCGCGATGAACGACGTGCGCAAAATTAAAGTGGTGAAAAATGCAATTTTACGCGCAGAGAAAGGATAATTTTGGCTTCACTTTCTTTCTTTTTTAATCGCAGATGTTTGCAGGTGGTTCCGGAATTGGACGGTGAATGCATGGAATCGTTCGAAGGGACGTCGGCCGCAGCGCCGTTGGCTGCCGGGATGATTGCACTCGTGTTGGAAGCCAAGTGAGTGCGTTTGGGGCTGTGGCGGGGCCTGGACTGGGAAGATAATTATTTGGATCGTTTTAGCCCGAATCTGACCTGGAGGGACGTGCAACATATCGTGGTGGAGACTGCTCGCGTTCCCACCTCGGTCGAGACAGGTTGGCAAGTGAATGGAGCCGGGTACCACTTTCATTGCATGTTCGGCTTCGGGGTGATGGATGCTGGTCGGATGGTGTTTTTGGCGCAGAAGTGGCGGATGGTGGCGCCCATGGTCACCTGGACTATTAAACTTGACGGTGCCATCAGGTGAGGGTTACTCGATTTTTGGAACGAGGTTTCCGACAGGTTATACGACCTAGAGTGACGCGTGGGTGCACGGAAATGGAAGAAATGTCAGGATGACGAAGGAAGAAAAAATATCAACAAAAAATTTCAACAAAAAATCAACTTTTTTCGAAGTTGTTCTAAATTGTTCTAACTCGCTCTAAAATGTTCTAAATTTTTCTGAACTGTTCTAAATCTTTCTGAATTGTTCTAAATCTTTCTACATTTTTCAACAATTTGCTAAATTTTTCTACATTTTTCTAAAATTTTCTAAAATTTTCTAGTTCTTTCTACTTTTTTCTAATTTTTTCTAAAATTGTCTAATTTTTTTCTAATTTATTCTAACGTTTTCTGATTTTTTCGACATTTTTCTAATTTTTTCGACATTTTTCTAATTTTTCCGACTTTTTCCAACTTTTTTCCAACTTTTTTCCAACTTTTTCCAACTTTCCTAACTTTTCCGAGGTTTTTCCGATTTTTTTCCGATTTTTTTCCAACTTTTTTCCAACTTTTTTCCAACTTTTATCAACTTTCCTAACTTTTCCGACGTTTTTTCCAACTTTGTTCCAACTTTTTCCCAACAAATTTAAAAAAAAAATTAATTTTGTTTGTTTGTTTGTTTTTCCGCAGCGTGATCGTGCCGGACGCGAACACAACCGTGAACTTCTCGATCCTCGAGCCGGAGTCATCCACAGGTGTCATCTCGCACCTGGAATACGTCGAGCTAAAACTGCACGTGCGGCACAGGTGTCGAGGCAACCTAGAGATATTCTTCGTTTCCCCTTCGGGGACGGAATCACAGGTGCTGACCCGCCGACCGCAGGATTGCACGGACGAGGGCTTTGACCAATGGCCTTTCACCAGCGTCCATTTCTGGGGCGAGAACCCCAAGGGCAACTGGACGGTCAGAGTGCGCGACCACACGCCGAACGAAACCCGCGCGCCACCGCCACCTCTCCTCCGAGTCACCTCCGTCACTCTTCGTGGCACCTCCGACCCGTGGCTCGTCAACCACCTCAACGACCCGATTTTTCGCGCCCGAGCATACCGACCCGACGCGACGCAACTCGCCGAGCTGGTCCGGCTGGAAAAACTCCTAAAAACGCTCCAAGTGCCGACGAAATCGGACGGCGAGAAAAACAGGACGAGCGACCACGAAGCGTCGGACAGCTCGTCGTCGTCCGACAGTTCGCACGAGCCGCTCAAAGACATTTTGGACGGCATCGAGCTGATGATGAACGAAGCTGAGGGTAAAGTGAAACTTCGGAACCGAAAAAGCAACCAGTTCCACGAGTGGTTGTTGGAGGATGAAGGTGGGGTCCTTGAACACACGGCCTGAGCTGTCACTTAACTCACTCAGCATCATTACCGGAGCCCTTTGGACGCCAGACAGGCGTCCCGGGCCTCCCTTACAGCCGAACTTTTCTTTTTTCTTGCCTTTTGCTTTTAATTTTTGCCAATCCTCTTGTATCTTTTCATAATTACTTGTTAAAAAGATTTGGAAATAAATTATTACGACCAAACACGTTTGCGAGCGAGTGAAATGGGTGGGGAAAGAAAAAAAAAGCCAATTTGTGTTTTAACTTATGTTTCATAAAGTATTTCGTGGAAAAAAATTGGGAAAAAATAAAAGTTTCGCTTGGTTTTAACACTGTTTAATGCACTGGGTAAGTTAGTGCCGAGTAGAGGAATAATTTAAAAGGAGGGAAATTCATTTCCAGGGTGTAGGAATCGGGGAAAAAGTTTTTCACATTTTTTTTCGTTACAAATTCTATTTGTATGGAGATGCGGTGATACCTCTACTCGCTTTTATTTTTGTTTTTTCTTTTAGATTTTTTTGTTTAACCTTCGTGAAAAAAAAAATATAAAAAAAACAACGTACACAAGTGGAGTGGAAAAAATGCAAGTTTAAAAGTGTAGAAAGAAGTGGCACCAAGTGCCATGAATATTAATTTTATGTTTTCTAGTTGCATATGGAAATGCTTTTGCTCTCAAACTCATTTATTTCTCTCCGTCTTTTACATTAAAGTGGATTAAAACACGAGAGGGAGTACGAAGGACCCGATTTTTTTCCCCCCACGTTTTTTTTTTCTTTCCTTTCCTTAAATTTTTTTTTTATTTTACATAGAAAACTCGTAATTAATTTTAATTAGTCAAATCTGATCAAAGTTGAGGAAATTGTAGATAAAAGTATTAACTCCTATAAGTACAAACTGCAAACACGATGATAGTGAATATAATTAATATCTCGCCGTCATTTACTAGTGAATTTTTTCCCCACCGCCGCCATCTTTGAAGTTTGTTATTCTTCGTTACCAAGCCGCCATCTTTGAAGTTTGTTATTCAACGTTTGTTTTCCCGATGCGATGCGAGATGGAATCTATTTTCTTTTCCGTTACAGCATCTATATTTGATGAACTGTCCGATGTCCATTCGCTTTATTCGAGATGGAAATTTGTTTATCTCCGATGGCCAACGGAGAACTTTGCAACAAGTCGACTTTTTCAATAATTTATACCACTTTTTGTCCGTCGCCATGGCAACCCAGACCCAATATAAATACATTTACGCGACTTTCTTTATCTTCCAACTTTTTCAATAAACTCGGGGGGGATCTGAGAAATGTGGTGATGTCACGAAGGAATTAACAACGTCTTCCATGTCTAGTCTTTAATAAATCATCAGCGAGACAAGAGCGGGATAATTTCTACTTTGTGATGAAGGGGGAGCTAAAGAGATGGGAGCAAGGGCTTTTCGACATAATAAATAAGGTCCGGCTTAAGCTCCTTGACACACGCCCACTAAATCACTTGGCCTCCCGTCCAATCTTCACTAAATCATCGACCTGGCGCTTGGGCTTGGCTACTGTATTCAGGTGTGTCCAAGACCCCGAACCATGGGGGCCACCAAAACCCAGATTTATCAACCACTGAAACAGGGCCCCAGCATTTTTTGGGCCCCAAAAAAAATTAAGGGGCCCATGAAGGATGAAGATATACAGTATCTTGTAGAGGCCCCATTGCAAATTTTCTATCTTCTGGAAAAGAAATCTTGATTGTAATTTTCTTTCGATATGAAATCAATATTATTTTGATCCGGTGGCGTGGGGCCCATATGTTGGTGCCTACTGTGCTTAATGGTTAATCCGGCACCAAGTGCCTAGGTCTGCTAAAGGGCCCATCAACCCAACTTGCACAAGGGTCTGTTGACTTCTTGCTATGCCACTGATTAGAACAGAAGTGTAGTTCTACATCGAAAAATCCGAAAAGTCAGGAGAGTGCTCCCTTTAATAATAATAATTATTATTTATGAAGATTTTATTCCCAAAACAAAAAGTTTCATAGGCAGACTGAATTTTCAACTATCAACAATACAAATAACCATTACAAGTCCAGTGAGCTATTGGACAGCGAAAGAGTAGATATCGGTGAGAAATGTTGGTTTTTTTTCTTTTGGATCATTTTTTATTTAAGTTTTTTCTTCTCCTTCTTATTCTTTCTCCAATATCTGGTAACTCTTCAATTTTCTGCATAATCTTTTCGACGGTTTGGAATTATTTTATTTGGGAAAATCTCAAACAGCCAGCAGAGCAGTGCACACTTTCAGCTTCTTATCCATACTCTGCATGTATAAAAAGCTTATAAATATGATAAAAGTTGGGATGGATTTAATTTTCGCAGACATCTGCTGCCTTCCCATCCGTCGCAGAGTACAGTATAGGATTTCATTCGGGATGGAATATTCTTTTCTATATATTTTCTGATTGGATTCTTTTTCAATCGTTTGCTTTAGTGAATTGCTTCTTACTTCCTGGCCGGGTGTGATTAGTATTCTCCTCGTTCTCACTTTAATTACGCCTCCCAGATCAAATAGCGTTAAAAAATAGATTGCCCTTTTCCCAATTCTTTTCTTTGTTTTCATTTTTTCCCTCACTCTTTCTCCCTCTCTTTCTCTTTTGTCTCGGTGTCTTCAAAGACGACCGACCGTCTTTTGTGTCAGCTCGATAAGGTTTTCATTTATTTTTCGCAAAACACACGAATTTCATCACCACGAGAACTCTTAACATCTATATTTTCTAAACTTATGCTTTATTTACTCCGAAAATTGATACAATAAATAATAAATAAAAGTCTTATCTTTGAATTTGTGATCGGTCCGGTCCGAATCGGTCCGGACCGGTCCGGTTTATAGATCAGCGGGACGGACCAACAGTTTAAACCGCAGCCATCTTTTAAACTCGATTTATCACACTCCACAAATACCATCCAACATGGAATCTTAATCGAATCGGTAACTAAACACTCGAATATCAAATCTTCGCAACATATTTTATGAGAAACAGCGTTGAAAAATTCAAAATGAAATAATTAAATTTTAATCGCATAATGGCGCCTAACTAAGCCTAACAGCGATTAATTTCCCTTTGTTTTTGATCCGGTAATTGCTTCTCATACCCCGCTGTGTTTTTTTATTACAGGTTCGAGCCTGAGTACGGCACACACACCATCATTTAAGTCAAGTTCGACATTCGAAACCCGCACAAGTTTTGCACGACGAAGAGAAGAGAAGGAATAAAATTATCTCGTCTAGCGAAGGGCGGGACAAGTTTTCCCTAAATGAAAATGCGCCATTTTTTTCCTCCCTCCCGTCTCCATTTAATCAAGAATAGTCGAAATGGGAGGAAGTTAAAAGTTAGTTTTTGGCAATTTTTTTTAATGCCTTTCTTTCATCATTTGGAGTGTTTTAAATGCGTTTTTCAATTTTTTTCTTCTCACCTAACCACAAATGCGTCCGACCATTATATCTGAACGCATTAGCATGAATTAATTCAAATGAGATGCGTTTAATTGCCATTTCGAGCCCAAAACTTCGATGCCGATGCATTTTAATCCGAAACTCGAATAAATATTTAAAAAAAAAAGAAATATATTTAATATTTTTACAAATTTTTACATCAACTAAAACGCTGTCCGAAATTAAGTTTAAATGATTATTCATGCACTCAACACTTGTTTATCGAGCCGAGTTCCTTGTGTGCCTTTTTCCTCCCCCATTTCTATTTTTTTCGCGTTCCGACACACATTTTTTCTCCATCTACCTACACCTTTTGCATATATTTGTACGTTTTTGTTTGTACAATTTTGCATGCGGAAGAAGCGCAAGAAATGCGCGATGGCGTCATCCATATGGATGACATAACTGTTGTTGTTTCTTGTCCAGAATATTAAAAGCGCAATGTTGCTGATTACTGGAATTGCTCACGAAGCTACTCGCTTACCCTTATTAATAAAAAAATTTAAAAAAAAAATATTTTTTTTGTTTTTAATTTTTAAATGTTGAGAAAAATGTTTGAAATTGTGGGAGGAGTTGGTATTAATGATGGGTTCGAGTGGTTCGTGGCCCAGTGCTATTGTTATTGCGACCACACCTGTCCACATCCCTCCCGCACACAAGTCCCACCTGAAAAAGGTAAAAATACGACATCGTTAGGAAATGCACTGTCATTAAATGGAATTTGGTGCGTATTATAATAATTAGGTGGACGCTGATAACCCTTTACACCCCTTTTCATTGTGCACTTGGCCAAGAGGCTTTAATTGCTAAATTACACGCTGCTATTACATAAAAGCAGTTGGATTTAAAAAATAAATTTTATTAATTTTTTATTTTATTTTTTTTAGGTTTTTGTTGAAATCTGATGAAATTTAATGAAATTCGATGCTAAATGGACGGAAATTGGACATCTGGTGTGTAAAACGAGGAAAATGGAAGCAATAAACGCTTAATTGGTGGAAATCCTTTGAATCACGACTCGGATAATTTTATTTTGTTTTATTTTATTTTATTTCGAAGTGAATCGAATTTGAATTTTATTTTTTTTTTTGGGATAAATTTTGTTAGATTTTTTTATTTTATGGGGTTTGCTTCCCCGTTTTAAGTCGGGATTGTTTTCATGCATGTTTCATGGGCTCGTTTCGACTTAGTATGCAGTAAGAGCGAGTTAAACAGTAGCTAAATACTAAGTTTAAATGATAGTTTCCGAGTGGTGACATGAATGGACATGGGAATTTGCGAGAAATTTGACAGCGAGGCAAAATATAGGTTCTTAACTTTTGATTTTCCTGCTCTGAGGGATAAGCCAAGCCCCTATTTCACCGAATTATATTTTTTTCATATAAATATATATTTAATTTGACAACTTTTCCTTTAATTGCACTCTTGTCTCACGTCTAGTAACCCGAGGACCCAAAAAGAAGAAAATTTAAAAAAAAATAAATAAAAATTTTTTTAAATTTTTTTTTTTTAATTTTAAAAAAAATGTGAAAATCCGGAACCGGATATGGGGTTTTGTGTTGAAAATATTTAGTTTGAATTATAATAATAAGAAAAAGGTTGATTTTTGATTGAAGGCGGGGTTGGTTTCCGTTTTGCGTTCTCCTCGTTCGGTGTGGATCGGCCTATAATTTGTAGTAAGAAAGGGTTAAGTAATTTTTTTTTTTTTAAATTTTTTTTTTTACTTTTCTCTCAAAGCAAGTAAAAGATTATACAGTGGCGAGCGCCGTAATTGCACGTTATGCATTTCAGTTGGGTGACACGTGAAGGAACGAGGCAAATTAAAATGGATGATTATCATTGTATCGCAAAGAGGAGAAGGAAAAGTTTGAAAGATTAAAGAAAAAATTGTGCCTCGTGGGTCAGTCACTAGAGGGTACAAGTTGGGGTCATCAAAGTTGCAATTTTTTTTTTCTTGATATTTTTTTTTTAATATTTTTTTTTTTAATATTTATTTTTATTTATTTATTTTATTTTTTTTTTAGATTTTTGATCGTGCGACAACTGATTAGGAGTCGATGGATGCTGGGAGAGTGGAGTTAATTTGTCAAAGGTATCTCGTTCACCCCATCCGAGTGGAATTGAGAAAAATTAAATTGAGTACAGTCGATGTCCCAGTTGTCGGTCGGTGTGATGGGGAATTGAAGCTGCTTGATGGAAAGTAACTCGTCATGGTGCGGGGGCTGGGGGATGCCATTTTGGTTTTTTTAATGAATATAGAAGGGTGGTGTAAGCTGGTGGAGTGGAGGGACAGAAATGGATTAATTGAAAGGGGTTGAAATTGTCGATTGATTTTGGTTTATATATTTTATATATTGCTTGATTGGTGCATTAAAGTGGACATTTTTGTTGGAAATTGTCAAATTTATGTTAGAAAAATTACGACATTGCTCGAATTTCTATTGTAACCATGACAAAAGTTGTAAAATTGATCACACCTCTATTGTAACAGTTACAAATGACGTCATATTGATCAAATT
>JAQIXU010001091.1:0-20694 GCA_034701245.1 Strigamia transsilvanica | reverse complement strand
TTTTTTGGAATCAGCGACCATTAAAGTGCCAGAAAAAGTTGTTTTTAAACAGATCTAAAAAATTCCGGTAAACTGCAAAAATCCCCAACTAACGAGAATTCCTCCAAGTTTTCGCATTAGCTGGAGCGGGTAACGACAGGGATAAGACGATAATGCGGTCTGGTTGACCTCACATTCTCAGAAAATAATATAACCTCGATATGACATTGTTAGGGCACTCCACTGGGGTGGCCGCAGAAGAGCATCATTGTTAGGGTGCCCTCGTTAGGGTACCTTTGGCTGGGTGCAGGGTGCCCTTCGCAGTAAACCTGCCATTTCCTATTAAACTACAAAATTTGAGTAATCAATGTGTCAACACAATAATGTTTCTTTTTTATTCGTTTAAACTTAGTTTAGAACTTTTTACTAATAATAGTAATACACAGATGTTAAAACACTATCGAAAGAGAAATATCTTTACCACGAGCCGTATTTAAGAGCGTCTGTAAGTTAAAATAGTAATTTCTTATGTAATTATTTTTAAAGTGTATCTTGCATTCCACTAGAGAGTTCATTTTCAATAATTCATTAACACCAGTCGGGCGCAATTCATTGCAATTCTCTATGTATAATTGCTCTAAGTTAGTGTCTACCATTTCTACGGCTACATCGTCATCAAATCCGTCACTGTCTTTAATTGTCAATTTTTTTATCACGGGGCAGGCAAAAATAAAGGCAATAAAACGACCCGTTTTGAACCAAACATTGTCAATATCCCGTAATGACAATTCATGTAAATTAAAAAACACAGCTTGTTTGATGCGATTAACCAGATTGCTTTTTTTACTGGCATGCCACCATGAAATGGTCTTTAAACAGCTCAGTTTAAATGCACAATCGTTGATATTTAAATAAGTCAATCGTTCAAATTGTGTTAACAGCGACAAAATTCTTGAACTGAATTTATTTATGGTTAAGTCGATTGTGCGCACATTGGGACACGTATAAACAGCAACTTTAAGTTGATCTTCAACTCTATCATACGATGAATTGAAACTTAATTTTTGTATATTTAATACCGATGGCTGCATCGTATTGAGTGGTAATGCAGACAACCAAGAAGAATATACATCCAAATCTTCAATTAGAGGCATATATCTGAGTATTACAGTACAACCGTAACTACTAACGTTGGTATCTTCAATATTTAAAACGCGTAAAGTTCGTCTTATATTTGGGTTTCCGAAACACAATTTATTAATCCCGTCGTCGGAAATCCTAGTGCTGGTAAGATCAAGCAGTTCAAGATGATAAGCCGTCAGATGTGGCATTGCGTTATCATTAATATCAACCGCACACAGAACTAATTTAGATAAATTCGGGAGTAGGCGACACATTCTCTCACATTGATTCACCGACAATTTACTATAAAACGGCAGTTGGAGACTCTCAATGTTCTGAAAATTAATAATGACATTAGTATATAGACTAAAGCTTATAAATTCATTAGAAAAACTTACATAGAGTTTGCAACCACAAAGATCTAGCAACAACTGGAATTCGAAAGTTGCATTTTCAAATTTTAGTATAAGTTCTTCTGGATTTGCAATGCCTCTTGTGAAAGCGGCAACATGTCCTGCTTGAACAGTTTTTAATCGTCTTCCATCATAATATTGACGGTGTAAAAGTAGAGCAGAAAATAGTTTGGCTCGAAGATTTCTAGCTGTAAAATTACTACCAGTCTTACACACTACAAAGTATTATTAATTTGTTAACGACTCACAAAGTAGTTGTAGGTAGTTGGAAACAAATATTATATCCATATAACTGTCTGTAGATGGTTGCCATTTTAGTATCATCATTGTAAGGCATTCAAAAACCTGTTCTTGTAAACCTGTAATTTGCGTTTCCATTCTAACTTATTTCGTTAAAGTAAATTTGTTGGAATGTTATGGGGAACAAATCTAGTTCTAGTCTTCTTTCAATCTAAAAATTTAAAATTATTTTAAAACATGTTCAATTTTGATAGTTTTAAACTTCCTAAAAGTGTAAACTCAATAATAGTTATAGTAATAATAATTATGAAACGACCTCGAGTGGCAACATCGCATACCGTACCTTAAACAATAATGATACCGGTTCTAAAGAAATAAAATATTTTGTGTTGTAATTCGTATAGGCTTTAGCTTTTTAAAGTGACTTAATATTTTGGAACAATCTCATTGTTGACATTAAACATTTCATTTGTCTGTGCTTTGTTTATTGTTTTTGTTCTTTTTTGATGTTATGGCGTGTAAACCCGATTTAACTAGAGAGCCTATATGGTATAAATACCATATAGGCTCTCTAGATTTAACGCATTAACAACTCCATCTACTGGTATAACTGTAATTTAAATGGATCTGCTTTTTTTCTCAATTATTTTTTTAAAAAGAAAAACGTTAAAGTAACACAGCAAAGTAACCACACAGATCAAAAACGAGTGCTCACTAGCTTGACGTTTGAGTTATAACTTCTCTGCACGGCATATTGACCTTACAGCAAAGCTTACGGCACCTAAAAAGGCGTTAAAAGGTGTTGGTGTAACTGGGAGATGTGAACCCAAATGGAGTAAAAATGGTGTAAAATGGCAGAATGGTAGAACTTAAAAAGATGTAAAAAATGGGGTTTATTTATACCACTTTTCCTACAAAGCACAGGACATCCAAAATATGTCCTTACAAGTTAGTATAGTCAATGCAAGTATACACATCCAAAATGTGATTGCCTTTGAACTTACACATGCAAAGTAATATCAAATAAATAATGTAAACGATACTTTGTGCTCACATTTAAGTATTCATTACACCTCAATGGTGTAATTTAACCCCAAAAAGGTGTCTAAATAAGGGCAAGCGTTTCACACTTATAAAAGTGTAAGCTTGCACATTTTAACACCTATATTTTTAGCAGTGTAGCATAAAAATAATAGATCTTAGACAGGTCTCTGAAAAAAAAACAGAAAAAAAAAACATATTTGTCTGAGTATAAATTTGCAAGTACCGGTACCGGTAGATATCTTAAAAAATTGTCTATTGTACATCACGAATCGAGATGTATTTTTAAGTGAATAAGCGTAACAGTAAATCACGTAAAAGTATTGTAATTTTGATTTTAAGATTTTTGACCATATTTCTGACTTCTTCCTGCACTGCAGTGACTCGGTATCAAATTGTTGTTTTTCAGCTTGTGTGAGTAGCAGTTTAACGTCAAATTTGATCCATGTTGACTACATGGAATAATCTGACTACCTTGGACTTTAAACTTGTTGACTCAACTACTCAAGATATTTTAATGAAAACTGTTCGAGCGATATTTTTGTTGATGACAATAAACTCGAAGCAAATGGTTTCCAATTTTCCAATTTAAGAGAGTTTTCAATTCTTGATCGAAGGAATTCTTGGTTAGCAAACGACACGTTGAGGAATGAGGATCCACAAAATGTCTGGCCATACGGTAACTAAAAAGGCTTCAGTCGCAATCATGCCTGTTTTCGGCCGTCGTAGGTGAACAGGGCAACATGCCACGCTTCTGTATTTTTTATAATGTAGCACGTGTAATAGTTTGTTATAGTTCAACATAAATATAAATTCACTTACCACAAGCAACTTTCAATTTTCTCTAAATCATCAGGCGTTGGTTGTAAGTCCAGTGTTATATACCTTCTTAAGAGTTTCACAAGTTGGACGTAGGGATTCATTTTTCTCATACGGCAATTACTGTAGTACTTATAAACCATTTCCTAAAATTGATTTCCCGGACTCATTTTAAAATTTTTAAAATTCTGTTTCAATTTTATATAAAACTAAACTTGCGAATGCGAATAGATAATACCACTAAAACAAAATCGATTTGAAGCTTCTAGAACGACTAATACGATTAATCGTCCTAGAAGCTAACAAGTAAACAGAATGCAAGAATTGCTATTCCACAAACCAAAATGTTTTTGTTAGTCAACCGCTTTGGTTTTTTTGAATTTGACGTGCATCGTACATTTAGGTTGAAAAAAAAAATGCCGTACAACCAAGAATCATAAATAAAACTTACACGCATTTTTTAAAAAATAACTCAATATATTTGCGTTGAATTTCTAAATCAAATCCAATTTTGAATTGCTAGTAACAATATATAGACAGTTTTAAGTTTACATTTTTTACATTTTTTGCGAAACCTTTTAATTCTGCTATATTAAACTCGTTTGCTCTTTTAGCTGGTATTGACATTGAAATAAAAAAGTGATACAACGAGGGAATCTCCAACATGTCGCTTATAGATTTAGGCCCGATTGAATTGCAGTCATTTAGTTTAACGTACAGTACCTTGCCACCGAATAATGACTTAGCCATGTTGCATGCAATTTGATCATCAAAACCACTGCAGTGGGATATACACAGTTCCTCCAAAAGAGGGCACATTATGAGTATATTTAAGAAGTGGCCATTCACAAACCAATTGACATCAGCATGATCAATGTACAAATTGCGTAAACTACCGAACACAAAATTTTGAAAATAGAGTGACAAATCGTCATACTCGTGTACCGATAAGTGGTTTGAAAGTATTAGCGAATTCAAATTGTTGAATTTAGTTAATGCCTCCAAAATTTCAGATGTAAACTCTCTCGTGTTGATGCAAATGCTATTGACGCAGTTACATACATTGAATGCAATTTTCAGAGCTTGAGCCATACGTTTAGCTGACCCTTTACACTCCAATTTTTTCAGATTCAGTTTCCTGTCCATGATTTTGTATTTTAGCGATGTTAACAACACACAATTATTGTAACTTAGATATTCTAACTGTGGGATTGCTTTTAACAGGTGGCAGCAGATTTGCACCGAGCAGCGTTCCCCGATACTCAAATCCAGTAAAGTCTGTCTTGCTTTCGCTTTTGGAAGACATAACTCCCTCAGACCGTCGTCCAACACGTCAGTATTATCAATGTTTAGCGTCTTCAGAGCCAGGGTCGCGAGAAAAGGCATTGCATCGTCTCCAAGACTAACGCCGCGTAAATCCAGTTTTGTTAAATACGGTAGCTTTTTGCACATGGTTTTGCAGAGGGTAGCTGGAAGACTACTTCTGATAGGCAATCCAAGTTCCTGCAGCCTCTTCAAAATAAATAAATAAACAATTAAATCAAAACTTAAAGTGTTAATATTGTATACCAACATACAATCAGCTGATTGCTACAGTCGTCAAGTAAAAACTGAAAATCGAAGCTTCTGTTCTCGAAGGGTAACTTCAGTTCCGTTTGCCCATAATGTAGAAACAAGGCGACATGCCATGCTTGTACGTAACATCGACATTCGTGCTTTGCACTATGGATAAATCGTACCCACAGTTTATTGAGAAAGCCTACAGCTACAGTGTGATTAAATATATAGGTTCTGTATTAAAATAAATTAACAATTTCTTACGTAGACGTTGGATATATTTCTTCATTTTTCTTGTTGAAGTCAACAACTCTTTTTGGATTGGTTTCCATTGCCAAATTACTTGTACAAGCATGTCGTATGAAAGCGCCTTCAAAGGTATAACGTAAAACGTCTTCATGGTTTAATTTAATCGAATTAGATCTTTGAACAAAACATTACGAATAAGATGTGATGAGGAATATTCTAAGTTTTCTTTAAAAAAATTATAACTGTTAAAAAAATATTAACAGCTCAGCTACTGACAAATTTAGGCAGGTTTGTTGTAACCGTAACAATGCGTTAATGGTACCTGCATTCATTTTGTTCTTTCACACTCCAATAATCAAGATTCGCAGAAAATCCTGTATTATCTCGACAAATGAAGACATTTGGAATAATCAATATTTCTTTTATTGGCATAGTTTTTGTAAAAATTATAATTATAATTAATAATATGAATGCAGAAAGGTTAATACTCGTACAAACGAACTCACTTAGAAAATCACAGAGTTGGTGCATTGTAATAATTGTTAAATACACTAAACCTTTTTTAATTATGCAAAATTTTACAAGACATTTACAAAATTCAAGGCACGACAGAGAATTAAACCAACTAGAGCAAAGAAGCAAACCAATGGAATGTCTTTTAAGTGAACATATCATCGAAGTCAGGTGGTTTCATATGATCAGGATTGGGACTAAAATTCACATTTAAAAAAACAAAAAAAAATTACCAAAAATAAAAAACATTTTGATTTGATACGACTCATTTACCCTGTCGGAGGCTGTGAACCAGGTAATGCATCAGGATCTGGTGGTCCAAAAGGATCAAACCGAGCACTGGGTGGTACAGACCCCCTGACCAAAAACAAAACCAATCAATCCAAATAACGAAAATAAATTACGAACAACTCATAACTAGAAGTAATAAGTGCTTTGGCTTTCGGTCTTTTACTTGCCTAGGCAGCTGGCCTGGTATACCTGCAGCTGGATGATAAGGATTAATGCCTGGGTATCTGTGTCGAGGGTCCATAAGCATTCCGCCCCCGCGTCGACTTAATGGATCTAAATCGCCTCGACCTATGCCCATAGGATCAGTAATTACATCCCTACGCATAGAACAGTTACAATTTCGGTTAATTAACCATCCTTGCTAATCATTTACCATCCTGATGATGTTCCTGGAGGCATGCGGAGAGGTTGAGTAACTCGCAAAGGATCATCGTCTATGAGCCTCGTTCTCGAGTTGGAATTTCGAGGTCTAAATTATGTAAGTGGAATTTAAAATTCAAAGTTGTAATGTTGGCTCGACCTGGTAGCTACCTGTCTGACTGCCGATCTGATCTTGCAGGTGACGCATTTTGCAGACTCTGAAGAATTTCGGTTCTAAATCGGTTCAAGAAGTCTTCAGAATTTGTGTACAAGGATCGGAAATTTGTTAGCTGGTCGGACACGAATTCCTCGACGGTGGCCGACATACTGGCCGTTTTCTCATTTTGAGAATTCTGTAAAATAAAAAATATTATTTTTATATTAAAGTTTTGTTTGGGTTACTTTACTTACAAATGCATTGATGAGCATGTTTCGGTCTACCCGAATAGCAGTTAGTAACAAAACGTTCGCGGCTTTTGCTGGGTCGGTTGGTATGTATTGTAGCGTATAAACGTCTTCATTTTGATTCCAACTTTGTGGTAGAAGCTCGGAGCTGTTAACATTTTCTAAATTTGTTACTACCTACAGAAAATGAATAAACAAGGTATTCTGAAACCTGAAATACGACATTTTTACAAGTAAATTGTACCTCGCTTTCGATCCCGATACATCTATATCCATTTACAATCATACACCAGTGTAATTCTGCCACAAAAGCATCTTCTTTAGACTTTAAACTGCTGGCCACTGTGTGATACAGCAACTCCAGCCCAGACGAGGTCGCCATTTTGTTGTGGCTTCAATTCGAATGAATCTTAACGAGCAGATACCCGCAATACGGCTCTCTGTGTTAAATTTTTGCATTGTCACCAGGAGCTAATAATGCAACAGCAATATTCGTGCGATGAGAAAACGTAATTAATAATTTGACAAATATATCCAGCTAAATCGGCTTTTCTCGATGATTTAACATGGGCCTAAGTTTAAAAACAGCTTAGCTTTGGTCGATTACCATCAGATTATTTAATTGACACACGATTGAATCCATGATCACGGCGTAGTGCATTACATTTGCCTGGACACTGAGCCAAAGTTAACACGGGGATCCATGTTGTGGCCATCCACTTCGGAATTATATTTTTCTCATGTCATGCTTATTACATCATATTTTTTTGTATTACTAAAAATGGTTTTATTTTGTGGCGTAATTACATAACAAAAATAAAACATTTTCTTTTTTCATTTTAAATTTTATTTCATATTAAATGGATATTTACAGAATACAAAGAAGAAAAAAAAACTTTTTTCAAAAAAACAAACAAATTGTGGTGACATTTATTAGAAAGTTGTCGACTCCGTCTTTCTGAACTTCTTTCTTATTCCAGTCCTCCTATACTCGGATCTATCTTTCAAGTATTCCTCAGTGCATAGTTGTTTAAATTCAGCATTTTGATACCTAGAAATGAAAATACACCATTAAATAAACAAAAATACAAGATCAAACGCTTATTACCACTTCGTAAGACACTCCTGCATAGCTGCATTTTCTTTGCGGCACAATACTATCATACTAGCACCATTAGCTAAGCAACAATCTCCAAATTCTGAAACAAAATCCAAATAGTGTGTTAAAAACTAAGGTTTTACGAATTTTATACTCCACCTTTAACCAATTCAGGACATTTTTCAGCCCTAGATTTTTCTCTCATTTTTTTAGGAATTAATATTTCAATTTCCACTTTTCTTAAAGTTTTGTCATCTGGATCCCCTACAAAAAAGATGTAATGTAATAAGTCAACTGATTCCAAAATATTTTTTTTTAAAAAGAAACGAACCAAGGCCATGAGGTCCTGCGCTATATTTATCTGGCAGAACTCCTTTCGAAGTCTGTTGCGATTTAACCCCAAACATGTTTTAATTTCGAATCAATCTATATATTAAAAACGAAATCCGAATACTGTACGCATATTCGGTTCTTCGGCTTTAAATCTATCATTTGTCACCAGGTGTCGGGTCGCGATGTAGTCCGATGGACGGTGCTGCCACTATATTCATTTATTCGAATCACAAATTGACGCTTGCTTTCTCTTCGTAAATGCTGAATCACGCCGCGATCGTCTAGGCTATTGTAACTAACGAGATTGTACACTTAAGTTTTCATTTCACTTATAACATAGAATGGACCGGTTGTTACGTTTAGGTGGAGCGATGCCCGGTTTGGGGCAGGTAAGAGAAAGAATCAATTTGTTTCCAATCACAATACTAAGAAATTTAGTTTATTTTCACTTATCAGGCACCCCCACCTGGAGATGCACCAGTTGTCGACACGGCCGAACAAGTTTACATTTCATCATTAGCTTTACTTAAAGTAAGAAATAGTTTTAACACATATCCAAATGTTTATAATAACACGTTTTATGTTTGCAGATGCTAAAACACGGGCGTGCTGGTGTACCGATGGAGGTTATGGGTCTCATGTTGGGTGAATTCGTTGACGATTACACCGTTAGAGTTATTGATGTGTTTGCTATGCCGCAGTCTGGAACTGGAGTTAGTGTTGAAGCCGTTGATCCCGTTTTCCAAGCTAAAATGCTCGACATGTTGAAGCAAACAGGACGGTAATAAATTTTATTTTTTTTAAAGATTTTATTTTTTTTTTTAAAAAAAATATTTTTTTTTGTAGTCCTGAAATGGTAGTAGGGTGGTATCATTCCCATCCTGGATTTGGCTGCTGGTTGTCAGGTGTGGACATCAACACGCAACAAAGTTTTGAAGCTTTGTCTGAAAGAGCAGTCGCTGTTGTTGTGGATCCCATTCAAAGTGTAAAGGGAAAAGTCGTTATCGACGCATTTCGTCTCATAAATCCCAATATGATGGTCTTGGGTCAAGAACCCCGTCAAACAACATCAAATTTGGGACATTTGCAGAAACCGTCAATACAGGTATGAGTTCTTTTTTTAAAAATTTGTTTTTAATAACAATTTTGTTTAAATTAGGCGCTGATTCATGGACTAAACAGGCATTATTATTCAATATCCATCAACTATAGAAAAAATGAACTGGAGCAAAAGGTAAAATTACCCGTAGAAAAGGTTTTGACTGAAAATAAAATGGTTATTTTTGTTTTTTTACGTAGATGTTGCTTAATTTGCATAAAAAATCGTGGATGGACGGACTGACATTAAAAGATTATAACAATCATTGTCAATTAAACGACAAAACTGTTCAGGAAATGTTGGATTTAGCTAAAAATTATAACAAGGTACGAGTCAAATTTTACTTAATTAATCGGATTTTACGTTGCTGTATTTAACGACTTTATTACAGTCACTTGAAGAGGAGGATAAAATGACTCCGGAGCAATTGGCTATAAAAAATGTCGGTAAACAAGACCCGAAACGCCATCTTGAAGAGCATGTTGATGTTCTTATGACTGCTAATATTGTTCAGTGTTTGGGTGCTATGCTTGACACTGTTGTGTTCAAATAAAATAAATAATTTTTTTCTTTTAATAATTTCATCGTATTTTTTAAAATTTATAAAAATTCGAATTCTTATTGGGTTTTAATAAATTTTTCTACCGATTTGCTGAATATTTTTATTTTTTTTTATTTTATTCATTTTAATTAATTGAATAATGTTTCGTGAGCTCTAAAATATACGATTTGTAACTTTGGTTTACATTCGAATATAATTATTATACTAATTTATTCAGTTGATTAACACTCATTACATCACTGATAGAATTAAAATAAATTCGACGAATTGGTTAATGATGACATGGGTGTAATCGGCCGAATAAACTAAAAATCCAACATCGAAAACGTACGGCTTGTCATCAGTGCCAGTCGCTCCGCCATGCTTTGGGTTGTCGTTTTCCAATTTCACGCAGCATTTCGGCATTGGCGTCGATCTGGTTCTGACGTTCTCTGGCCGCATCGATCATCATTCGTTGACGTATAACTTCCACTGGGTTAACAATTGACAAATTGGTACCATCATTTCTCTTCTTGGTACCATCTATGTGCTTCAAACTGAAGCCATGAATCATTCTTTCTGAAGAAACTTCATCAGGTGAATTGGCAAAGAGAGACCAATCGGGAATCCTTCTGGCCTTCAAAACAAATGCTTTATTGTTGAAGTCGTCTGGAATTGAATATCTATTATCTTCTGCAGGTACAAGCGGGCAATCGGCGCATTCTTGTAATCTGGACAAGCTTCTTGCGTCCACGCATGCTATGGCGCACAAACACACGATGAAACTGAATGGACGTAGCAGCATATTCTGTAAATAAATTTTTTTAAAAAAGACTCCATTATACTTTAACCAATACCAATCCTAGTACACTCAACCCTCGCTATACGGCCGCTCTTTATATGGCTTTTCGTCATAATGGCCTTGTGCCATTATGGCTAAATTTTTATTTACGGCCTAATATTCTCGATATACGGCCAAAAATCGGGAAATTCCATAACGAATCAGGGGGAATTGCCCTTAATTCGCTATACAGCATTTCGCTTTACAGCCAACTTTTCCGGAACCTATCTAGGCTGTAAAGCGTGGGTTGAAAATATTCTTCAATTTAATAAGATCAAAATGCAATATAGTATTGAACTTAATTCTGCTACAATGGAAGTGCCGGACTAAACCCTGTAGAGGCCCCTTGACAGTCAAAATTTCGGGGCCCTCCTCACAAATTAAGAAAGCTTGATTGTAATTTTCTTTCAATATCAAATCAATATTATTTTGATCCGTTGATGCAGGGCCCCTAAAAGGCATGGGGGTAATTTTCTTTCAATATCATTGTGGTGGGGGCCCCAAAAGGCATGGGGCCCATAGGCTGGTGCCTACTGTGCCTAATTGTTAATCTGGCACTGTACAATGCTGCAAAGAAATTAATGGTTATCTCTTAACCATAGCTTACGTAACTGAGAACCATTATTTTATTTATGTAGAAAACACAGTTATAATTTGCTATTTGTGTGTGTATGAAAAATATCACATACACTCCTTACCATAACTAAAACACCATTAAAATTTGAGAAATGGAGCAGTTTAAAAAAATCGAGTTTCTGTGTTTGTGAGGGAATTTGGACAAACAAAAAATTTTCACACTCAAACTACGTGAAAAAATGAATAAAATGTATGTTTAAAAGTTTTAAAATTTTAGATTTATAACTAAAGAAAAAACCCATGTTGTCAACATGCTCGGTACACTAATAATAGACTACGTCATAATCAACAAACACTGCTGACACACAAGTAAACAATAGCTGATTAATAATTAGTGGCATTACATTTTGCTTCAAGTAAAACATGTAAACATTAAGGCATGTTACTGTATATCAGAGACCTGCAGTCATCTTTAGTAATTTTGTTCCATTCCTCCATCAATACTATTTTCAATCTTTCTTTTGTGGCTGGTTTCCTCATTTGAACTCTAATTAAGCTACAAAATGTCCCAAAGATTTTCGATAGGAGACATGTCAGGGCTATGGGCAGGCTATCTCACAAGTCAGTACAGTAACTATGTCATTCTGCATGCACCATACTGGTATAAAATATGGCTTCTATTCAACCTCATTTGTCGCACGGAAGGCACAAGATGTTTATCAAACGGTTGCATTTTTTTCGCATCAAATATTCCATCAACAAACACAAGTTCGCCCACTCAGTTATGACTCAGCAGCGCCACACCTTTTGGCTTGCTGAAAATTTGACAGATCGTTGCATACAGTCTGGTCTGAATTTCCTCAACCTTTTTTCGAATGGCTAGTGGCCTAATACTACCTCCAATACAACCAAAAAACAACGAAATGGATTTAAACTGCTCCATGTCTTAGATTTTAGTGGTAAGAAGTGTAGAAATAATACCTTTGTCAATACGTATGTGAACGTCCTTCTCTTGAAGAAGTATTTCTTTTTTCTTTATTTATTGCACACAAAAAAAAAAAAAAAAAAAAAAAAAAAAAAAAAAAAAAAAAAAAAAAAACATTGTGTGTCTTATATTTGGGGTTTGGGACCAATATCTCACGATTATATGTTTAGCGAGTAAGATCTAACCATTTGACAAGAAGAAACTTTCTTCGCTCTCGCAACTCCAAAGGGACATTTAAAAGGGATCGAGATTGAGTAAAGAAAGAAATGTGAGAAAAAGTTTTTTCTACCAATTTAGTGTGACTTCTTAAGAGATAATGATTAAGCAATGTGAGGTCAATTACCCGCACACATCCTTTTCTTGTTACAGTAATTTAACATGGAGAAAAATAGGCCTGTTCAGTGATACCTACTCTAAATGCCACTCACGTCCATTACAGGTAGGAAACGAAAGTGTTGTAGTATACTCAGACAAAGCACAATATAAATCTCTCAGACTTGCTGAACAAAATCCTTCCCAAAAAGGCAATTTTGGAATAGAGAATTTCAAAAGAAAAATTTAAATCTTTTCAGACCATTCTGGATCAAACAAAAGTTGTCTTTTTTAATGGAGGATGTATGTACGGTATGTTTGCTTTTCTTTTTGCTGCTACTGTGCGAAAGGTTCTGTCCCTCAACGCGAAAACAGAGAAGCAATCCACTTTATAAATGTCTTAAGGGAATCTAATCAATATTTTTGTCAGTAAAACCGTCCAATGAAGAGGATAGAAAAACAAATGATTAACAGTTCAAATGACAAATGAAGAACAACAGCAGCTGTTCGATAATTTGTAAGAAACTTAAAAATTTCCATTCATCAAAGTTGAAGTGAAATGCATCTTTAGCTGATAAATGTAAGTTTTCAAACTAATCTTTACATAATTGCAATATTGTTTCAAAATTACTGTCAACAAATTGAGAAATGACTCAACCCACAGCCTCTGAACATCTCTCTCTGATAATCGCTGGTGCTATTTAGTATTCAAGAGCAGAAACTGACGACTGACGTCATTCTATTTAAAAATAAGAAAAACTGTGTAATTATTCTCAAAAATCCAACAGCTCATTTAGTTTGGTATGAAATAAAATAAAAATTGAAAAGAAAGAGATGTTCATTAGCTTCTAGTTGGAATTATATTCTAGTTTTGAATTTTTATGTAATTATTTATGTTGCAATATCTTTTCATAGACAAAATAAACATCCTACAAAAATGTTTAGATGGATCTAATCCCTTACTAACTGTTGAGTCACTAAGACTTTTTTTCTTTCGCTCCCTTTGGATGGAACGTGCTCTTCTGGCCAATGATGCGCTTCACTTGCCCTTTCATAATCAAGTTATGATGCTATATTCACTTGACACATCTATTATTACATGTTTATTCTGGAACATGCAAGATGGTAAAAACTTTTGAGCGTGACGTTTTCACAATTTTACACAATTACTTTCTTTCTCTTCCCCCTTTTGTTTAGTCATTACAAGAAAAACATATGTGAAAGAAAACTTTAATTTGTTATTTGTGAAGTCTAACAGTGGGTGGTAAAAAAATTCATTTCAAGTAAAATTGGAAACTAATAAATTCAAATACCGTAAGCAAAATTGGTAACATTGATCCAGTTCTAGATAAATAGTTAAATACATCAAATTACAACAGATTTAAAAAGACCTCAACCATTTAAATTTTTAAGTTTTAAAAAAAGAATTTTGATTTATTCTAAGTTACTGTAAATTCTACTTTAAACGACCTCTTTTTAACAAGTAATCCGGTTATGCATCTATGCTTATCGATTTCAAATGCAATCAGAAAATAATAATTTTTTAAAAGTTGTATCTTTTACTAATTTCGGGACAAGTGGAATAAAACGTCAAAAGAATGTTTTTCAGCACACTGCGGGAATGGAACATGTGCAACTAACAGACTTGATTTCAGTGCATTTGACACAATAAAAGCAAGCAATTAAAGGAATCCGCTTCCAATATCAGATCAGAATCAATCCTACAGATGGTCTGAATCAATAATTGTCTACGTAGTAATAAAAGTTTTGCGCAACTTCACAAACTTTGATTGAGATCTAACTGGGTTTAAAAAAGTTGCTTGACAATTCTTTTCTCCTGCTTTCTATGGAATCCCATTGAGCTGCCCCTTAGCTTTGCTGCTGTACATATTTACTCCCATTTGCACAACAGCACACTGCAGGTCTTACAAGTTAGACGTTTATCACAATTTCGATTGGCTTTAAATGAAAATAATAATAATAACAATAATTTTTAAACACTGATTAATCCATATTCAATTTCGGAAGCTCATTTTGTTTTTTTGTTAATTTCCATGAAATTCGAAAATTTATTTATTATTTATATTACGGTAAGTTAAATTATTAATAAGCCTTGTTAAAAACAAATAATTTGCTGAGAAAATATTTTATAATGGCTGTTACCAAAGTATGTCTGCCTTATTATTACATTGCTGGTATGCTAATTAGTTTAAATAAAAGTTGTTCACAGTTGTGTAGATGAAACCCTTCTCTTAAATTAAGAAATAACTTTCACTTTACTTTATCTCTATTCTATTCACGGTAAATGCATCTAAACAGGAAATATGAACAATTTACAAATGTCGGAGGCCAGAAGCGACTGGAAATTGAAACACAAATCTTCCGCATGCCGGAAGATTACTCTACTAATCAGTGGCGGATCTAGACTTATTGGGGCCCTGAGGCTAGGGGGCCCCTCAACACAATTTGTGGGGCCCTGAACATGCTTCGCTTACATATATATACATTTTTCACAAGCGTATTTTTCCAGGGGGCCCCTGCTGGGTTGGGCGCCCTGAGGCTTAAGCCTCATTAGCCTCATAGTAGATCCGCCACTGCTGCCAATTGACCTCGTACAATGAAATACCTGATTCAAAATATTTTTCTATTCATAATATAATTATCAGATAAAGTAATTAATATTTTTTTTTACTATAAACTTGTAAGAGAGAGAGTAAGACTTTTTCTACAAAAAAAAGTGCTTGAAAAATGATAAGTTTATACAGGAAAAGGGAAATGGCAAACTATATTACAATTCATACAGAATTACATTCAAGCCACAATGAAAACAATACAATTTATTCATCAGTAATTTGGATTGTGCGATTAAATTAATTGCCGAATAAAACAACAAAATGATTTACCAAACTACTGCTCATCATTCCATTGAATGGAATGGAAAATAAAAATAAAAACAATTGCTTTTTTTCTGTTTAAAAAAAAATAATTTTAAGGAAATTTAAAAACTTAGTCTACTTTATAAAAATCTTACCTGAATTTGAATAAATGATTTAGATCAGGAGACGAAGCGACAGGTGATGTGGAGAGTCAGCAGCCAACATGAGATGAACGCGCACCTCGTGCCACATATAAAGCCGCCTTGGCTTTAGCGGCCCATTGGCCTGATGCTTCGTACTACCGGCGGGATAGCATTGCGCATGTGCATCGGAAGAAGTTTCAGTTCTAAAATTGAAATGGGAAAATCATGTAAGCACATCATTACATTTTTTCATGAAAAAAGAAAAGAAACAATGTTGTTTTTTTTGCATCCTAATATGATATGATTGCTTTATTTATCTACAAAAGGATTTATTTGGTTGGCATTTTCTGATAGATACAAAAAAACAATAAGAAAAAAAAGTTAATTTTTTTTGTGGGATTTTAAATTCAAAATATATTTTTTTAATTTATTAGTTTCTTTCATATGAAATAGGCGTTTTAAAAATTAAAAAGTTTGTTTATCGTCAAAGCTGAATTTAATTATAGTTAGGGATTACGTTTAACATTTGAATCTAAGAACGAGACTTACTTTTTTCTGCATAAACGTGTCTCAAAGAGATTATCTTGGATGATCTTTACTACTGCTGTTGAAAATTGCTATAATTCCACTCATAATAAACTAACCTCAGGTTTATTATCATCTTAAAACTGATGAGCCACCTGTGTCTAAGCAACTATTTCCCGTACTACTGCAAGAAGAATTTCATTTGACATTTCACGTTCATCACGTATAAATTTTATAACATAACGAATTAGAAATGTGATAAACAGTTCGACTATATTCGTAAACGTGCATGTGTGGTTTTAGTTTGAGCAATCATTTATTCATGATCATGTGAAACTGGCTGCAGCTGTGTCACAATTTAAAACACGTGTATTAATTGTCACTCACTTTAGTAATTCAATTGGTCTTACAACCCAAATCATTCAAAAACAATTATTAATGTTTTAATAAACGAGTATGAAATTTTCGAATTGTGTGTCTGGTTGCAATAAACAACTTTATATTTACTTGACTTATTTCTTTTTTTTTTTTACTATCAAATAGTTTCAGCAAAAGAGCAAACATTCTTGAAATATTTTACCGCTTACATTAAATTTATATCGGAAGCATTTGGAATTGATTGGTTTATTTTATTTATTCATTCATTTATTTAATAAAAAGAAAATTACATTTGTTAACGAACCAACTTGAACAGTTTCCTTTCACAAAGACTTGTTGCGCTCATCTATTAACCTCTTTAATTAAGCAGTTTTGCTATTTAATTATTCTTTTGCTGGTTGCTGCACGGAATAAAAACAAATCCCCAGAGAAAGTGAAGGAGAAATTTTTTTCTTGCTTTGCCAATTTGATTGTGTAACAAGATGTAAGCTAGCAAGTGTAGTCTGTTAAATCAAATTTTAAAGTTCAAATGATTAATGTGTAACATTATACTCTATAAATAAATAAATATTTAATTATTAGTTCGTTTTCAACTTTTGTTTGCGTAGTTATAAACTTTCGTTGGGTGGGAGGCAAAGAGCTAGTTCTTCTTTGCGCAATTACACATTGTTTTTTTATCTCAAAAGATAGGAAATGACGCCATTTGCGGGTTGTCTGAAATCAGTTGCATTTCTTATGACAAAAAAATCAAATAAGATATTCCGTCTATTTTTGGAGGAGGTTAGGAGGGGAAAGCCTATCCCTTGTCTTTGCTCGAAAAGACTAGCTTGACTAAAATTACTTGGCGAGAACTGGCGCCCACCATAATATTTCTACTTTTTTTTCTAGATTTTGTGTGATATTGTACATCTGAAATTTTATGTTGTCAATAAAATCTTTAGAATTAGAACGGGAAGAATGTAAAGTTCACGTATAGCAAGAAACACGATTGATTCCCAACTCAACAGTCTGAATTAGGAATGCGTCTGGCATTTTGATGAGATGAGATTAAAAAGGTGGCAGTTAGCTGGGAATGGGGAATGGAACACAGTACAGCCACGTCCCAAACCCCAAGAAGTCAAAGTCATAAGCAAAAATAAAACAATTAAAAACAGTAATAAGAGCATTCATAAAGTTATGTTTAATTTGCAGTTTAACATGTTTTGTTGTTTAAAAGTCGACCAGCAGTTTAAAAAGCAGTTTAAATATGTTGCTTAGTCTAAATTGCTTTATGAATGCGCCTAGTATCAAGATACCAAAACAGCATACTGTGTTAATATTCGAACTGTAATCAGTACATGACTGCATCAACAATTTAAAGAATGTTTATTAAACACTTGTTCCAATTTTTGAAAGTGTCAACAAACAGAAATTGATTTTAAAAAAGCAACTTTTTAAAATAAAGAGTTTTGAATTGAGAGAAAACCATGAATCATCCATACAGTAGTTTTGAAAGCCAGACAAGAGCAACAGGTGGTGCAGTAAATCCAATAATCAACTATTTTTGAAATCTCCTAATACATGCTATAAGTATGGTGATACATCACAGTCAATTAAGAAGAAAAAATAAAAATAATTATCTTCATTAATTGTGATTACCGAACCTCGTTTACCTTTCTGCTGATTGGTATTTACGGAAAAGATTAACCGTTTATGACGTCACCTAAATCAACGTCTCAAATTCAGTTACCGTAAAACCAGAAAAATAAATCGCCCTAATTTCTCAGTTAAATTTTATATTACCAAATATTTGGGTAAAAATAGAGTGAATTTGGTTTTTTTGAGCCCAAAAATTTACATAGCTGTAGCCACGTGTGCGTAGAATAAAGAGAGCAAGGTCATTATCATTAGTCACGTGAACTTATTCACACAACAGAGAAATCGAAAGTAAAGAAAAAATGTCTCAAGCGTTGTTAGATTTGTGGTCGGTGAGTGGTCGTTTTACTTACTTTTCCGTAATTTTTTACTTTTTACTACAGGATTTTTATTTCTATTTTTATTTTGGGGTGTAGTTCGACGACAATATCCGAAAATTTAATTTCAGCGCGAATATGGAAAGTCTATGGAAAGAGCATTTCCTGAGCGATGTAACAGTATGCTGCGGCGATATGACTTTTTCAGGACACAAAGTAATGCTTGCTGCAAGTAGTACATACTTCAAAAAATTATTCGAGAAAGAAACGGGAAATGAATTTACAATTGTGCCAGAAAACGAAAAATGTTCACCGAAAGCTGTCATGTTTTTATTGAATTTTATATATTCAAAAAATATTGACATAGAGGTTGAAGATAAAGCAGAGATGCTTGCTGCTGCTAGCTTGTTGGAAATGGATCACCTTATTCAAATTGTGCTCAATCTTATCCTCAACAAATTTTGCAGTTCTAGTTTTTTGAATGATTGGGACCTAATCGACCTGTATGGAGATGACGACTGCAAAACACAATTCACGAAGCACGTGGCGCAAAATTTTGGTACTGTCATTCAACATGACGAGTTTCTTAATTTATCTCGGGATAGGATCGTCTCCATTCTAGAATGTACGCGCGGAGTGTGTTTTTGGCGAATGATTCCAACAGAACAACTTATGAAAGGTATTTTAAAGTGGGTGAGATTTACAAACACTCGCGCGCCATTTCTGCCGGAGTTAATTTCATTGATTAATATTAACAAGTTGCCCTTGGCTTGGCTTGTCAACTTAGCCGAAGAAGAACCGAGCCTTTCCAGTATTGTGATCAAACCACTTTGTAAAAAATTTTGGAAGCGTGAGGAAGTGTTTGTGTTCTTCTACACACCTCTTGGAGATGTTCTAAAAACAAAAAATAATATTACAAGTTTGCCATTGCGATTATTGAATCCAATTACCAATTTGTGGCTCACTGTTCTCCGGCAATTGCCCGTAATGTTGCGAGAAGGAAGTATTTGCAATTGGCAACAACACATTTATTCCATCACGGAAACATCAATCACTATTTACAACATAGAAACTGAGACTGTTTTAGAAATCGAATGTAAATTATCATGTTTTGATCCAAACGGAAAATCAGTAGCAACTGAAGAAACTTTGTACTTCATTTTGAAAAATCGATTGGAGAAATTTGACCTGAAGTCCAAAGAGCAATCCTGGATCACTTTACCGGCTCCGCTTAATGATATTGTTACCCCGAACATTTTTTGTGCTCAAGGACACCTTTGGGTTATAGCCAACAACTTATTAATACAACGGTTTAAATTCGCAACCAACGAATGGCATTTGGTGGAAAATTTTGTGCTTGAAGCTGACAATACTGATAGCAATGTGGTGATTTATGTGAATGAAGAGAAAGGCCGTTTGTATGGATATAGAAGTAAGAAACCTGATGTTCTGCGAATTCTGGATCTCCAATCGATCATGACAGAACGCAAATTAAGCAAGAGAACACTCGGATCTAAATGCCCTCTTGTCAATGTTACATTAATGCGTGTTGAGGAAATAAGCTTTCCAGTAGCATTTAAATTACTCATGGTCGATTCAAAAGGCGAGCAATGGACATACTGCGAGGACGGCTTCCATGATTCCCAACTAAAACCATCACCTAAAACAACAGCAAATTTTAATTTCGCGTCTTCTCCAGCGATGAATCGATTTAAAAGTAAGGTTGTTTTTTTTTCTTCAAAAAAAAAATAGTATAAATAAGTTATGTATTTATTTGATTTCTAGATGAAAAGGAGAGCCCAAGCGTATCCGTAACACCTAATTGTAAATTTGAGAACAAAAAAAGAGATGATGTGTATAAAAATATATCGACAAATATTATTAGAGGTTTTTGTTATACTTAAGCTTACCGTAAATGCTCTCATTGAACATGGGGTTCCAATGCAACGCGGTATCCTTTAAAATGCGTGTCTAAATTGGCCAAAACGACTGAAGTTAACATATAAATTGACCAAACCAACTAAATTCAAGTAAATAACTAAAAT
>JAQIXU010001090.1:0-20704 GCA_034701245.1 Strigamia transsilvanica | reverse complement strand
TCCATTCATGCTCAATTAAAACACGCTGCGATTAGATTTAAACCTCGCCATTGACAATGGCCGCTGCTTAGCGTCGTCCGTTTCTATGGTAACAGACTAAATCATTAGAAATCGATTTGTTAGCGTTTTGTTAAAATACACAACAGTATCATTAACGTTGGCTTTATTTGATTTAAAAAAATTATTATTTAATTAAAAACTTCGCTGTTAATATTTTCATCACTAATAAATGATAAAAAAAATTCTGTGATTGTTTACGAAAAGTTTGCTGGAAGCAAAATCACTGAAAACAAAAAATTAATTAAATCTTAATAAATGAGACCAAGCGTTTAAAATGTAGAAAAATGTGATGAAAACAAGAGCCCAAGGTACAAACACGAAAGCTGGAACATGAAATAAAGGTGGAAGATCATTTGATGAGTTAATTATAGTTGCAGCATGGGCATTCAGTTTCTGTTAATTTCTTCTCCCTTAAGATGAACTATGAATTCGTTAATGCAAGCAAGCATGTTTAGATGTGAAATCGTATCGAATTTCATATTACACACTTAAATTCAACAAGAATTTAGCAATGTTTGTGCAGCATAAGCATGTACACACAACGGATAACATCTCCGTGTGGAGATAGAAAATAGTTTAACAAATAAAACCTACATCACCAATTCATTGCAAGAATAACATCTGTAAATTCACTCTATCCAACAGCATTTTTTTCAAACAATTGCTGAGTTTACAAATCAGGACTGTTGTGGATTGAAATCCTCCACTATTGGATTTAGATATAGTGAACAAACAACATTAACTGACAGCTAATCTAAAATTTAAATCACCATTTAACAAATATGCAGTTGTTGCGAAATATTTGAATTTTAAATTCTGTTTTATTTACAATAACAAAACAAATTATTCATTAAAATCAATTCATTTGTTCATCTGTAGCCTCTGACCAAGTTTTCACCCTTTCACCTGCTACTAGAAAAAAATAAATTTCAGTGAAATAAAGAAATAATAATTTCGAAATTAATATCATACATATTTTAAAGTTCAGCAGAGAGATTCAAAGACAAAAAGAACGATGTCAATGTACATTATTAAACAACTCACCCGTTCACATCGTTACCCATAGAGTTGGAATTAAGAGAATTGTAAAAAAAAATCCCATCTTGAAAGTTTGAACAAGAAAAGCAAATAAACAAATTCTTTCACTTCAAGTCAGCTGGAAAAAGTTTATTCCACTTCGACAAGGTCAACAACGACTCAAAACCATATACTCGGTTGACAATATAATTGTTTTCCGCTTGTCGTTGTCGACCTTGTCGAAGTGGAATAAACTTTTTCCAACTGAATTGAAGTGAGAGTGGATGGTTTTGAGTTTGACGCTGCACCTTATCTTAAATTTCTAGTCAAAAAAGCTTTTAGCTTTAATTTTTTCATCTATTCAATTTCTAAATTTTTAAATGGGTTTCAGAAGATATCGAGTATCAGTATCGTGTGCACGTAAGCCTTCAGCAGTCTTTATGCTACACCCTAGAAGAAAATCAATTGACTAAACGCAGTACATAACACAACACAGTTCATTTTTAAGAAATGCTTTTAAAAAAAGTTAGAATTTCTAAAACATTTCACAAATTTCATAAATAAAATGCAGAAAATAATCCAAAAAGAAATGGTTTAAGGAATTGATTTAATCCTCTTTTAATGAATAAGAAATACAATAGAATGAAATCAAAATCATTACTAGATCGAATTAACTTTTGGCCTCGCATTATTCAAGCATGAACTCTAATTCTACATCTCTCTGCAATTTATTCTCTACTTAAGGAGAAAAGAATATGCACGCAAAACCAAACAATTGTACAATGAATGAACGTTCGAAATTCAACTATTGAGCATTAAAGGGCGCAGCCAAAGTATAATATTCCCATCTGGAATGATGCGTTCTCTTGACCTTTCTATTAAAATTGTTATCATTTTGCAATCATAATTAGAATAAACTTTTCGAGTATATCGCAACGCTCTAAATGACGCCAAGAGCAGAATCAGATTTGCATAACAAGTGTTCAATGGAGACAGTAGGCGCATTCATAAAGTCATTTAAACTTATTTAAATTTTTTAAACTAGTCTAAATGTCAAATTTTACATGTTAAATTTGATGTTTAGACTGGTTTAAAAAATCTAAACAAGCGTAAATGACTTAATGAATGCTACTAGTAATAAAATTGATTTTTGGTCAGTTTTGTGATCCGAAGACAATGCACATGCAAGTTGTATTGATCTCTCCCTTAGTTCCTCTTTTCCTTCTCTTCCAACCCCTGAGGAAGAATGTTCGTTTTAGAGAATTTTTTCTCTTCCTTTTTATCTTTCAGAAGTAATTTACTTTGCGAAAGAGATTTGGAACCTTTTTTCGGCGTACTGCTACAATTCCACTTGATTGAGTTTTTTTTTCCCCCCTCAGTTTATTTTCCATCTCCTCCTTTTTCTTTTAACGCGAGTGCATGTTCAGGAAGAAGAGAGTTTGCACGCCGAGATGCCATCGGGTGGTAACACGTGTGATAAAGTGGCTAAAACAGATGAACGTCTACAATTCTAATTACCAGGAATTAATCTTTAAACGAATTCCTCGAACTATCGATTTGCAATGTTAAAGATCCTTTCTGAAACAGTTTGGAAATAGTTTGATTTACGGGAATAAAGGCCAAGGGTAATTGGCATAATCACAAAAATTGTGTTGACCTCTTGAGTCTCCAGGTACCAGTTAATCTTTGTTCTGAAGAGCAAACTAACAGTTTGGAGATTTTCATCCAGTACGTAAATTGGAGCAAGATAAAGTGTGAAAATCAGCGCCTGGGCACTAAGAACTTTTACACAATTTAGTGTATTCCGTCGGCCAAAATTTCGTCAGTCAAGTTTCGCCACTTGATGGAAACTTCAACCAAGCTGCCAAGCAGTCAGAAAAATGACCCGGAAAATGATACTGTAGTGATGATGATGGAATGACACGGAAAGTGATACTGTGGTGATGACGGAATGACACGGAAAGTGATAATGTGGTAATGACAACGGAATGACACGGAAAGAGATAATGATAATGTGGTGATGTTGAGGCGCGCATTGGCATCAGCTTTAGAATTGGTTACTCCGACAATTTACTCAGCCAGTTTTTCATTTTACACCCATGGTGTTTTCACCTCAAGAGGAGCCCGGTCCAACGGACTGTCTTTTACCAAATCTCCTGCCAGGAACACCTAAATGTTTATATCCTACCAAATTAATGGTTGAAAAAACAATTTTGGTAAGACCGGTGCCCTACCAACTGAGCTACCCAGGACCATCAATCGAAACGTTCTCAAACAAACTAATGCTTTATTAGATTTGAAATTTTAATTTATTGTTTTCAATGTCTGCATCTACTCTAGATAGGGGCGATTTTAGGGGCATCTGGAAACACATTTTACAAGATTACTTATTGGTTAGTCGAGTCTCGTTTCGTTTGATAATTGCTGTTCATTGCAATGTAGGCACTCACCAAGGTGCTTTGTACATATCACTGTCTTGGGCGTAATTACCACTCTTAACTCTTCAATTAAACGTTAGGGTGCTTTATGTGGTGTCTGTTCTGGAGTGCTGCCCAACCAAAACGACGATGCTTTTGAATTGTCAAAAAAAAGTGCAATCTTGTTTTAACAAGACTGCACGTTTGCCTAACTTACCTGTCAAACCCACCAAACCAGAAGAGTTAGTCAGTTTCAGTAAACTTTAATGCCACATGTGCATGTACTAAATATTACAACTCTAAATCATGTTTTCATAATTTATAAATTAAATATGAATGTCATTTTCAAAACCAGGAATATTTGCAAAGTCCCTATGCAGTCAGGAAATGAAATATTTACACACACAATTAAAAATACAATTAAAAATTTTGAAAAAAAAAAAATTAAAGTTAATTCCACAAATGGCACAATGTGAAAAACAAGTGCGGTTGCTACGCTACAAACAAAACGAGCCGTCTCTGTCGTTAACAATCGCGTTGGTTTGCGATGTACCAATAAAAAAGAATGAGAAAAAAAAAATTCATCTTGTAACCAATTTCCGCTCCCAGTCCCACTGTCATCTTTCCGCTAAAACCACACCATGCTCTTTCCACGTTTCTGTACATTCGAACTCAGGAAACGAGTTTTCCAAGTCGCCGCCTATTGCTGACACGACGCCTACCTTCCCTTTCAAGCTGAAGTGGATTCGTCAGACTTCCGGGAAACTTGATCGAGCCCCAGCGAGGGAAAGCAGTCTCGAGCGCTCCGCTCTGGTGTGTAGGGTTATAGGTGAGCACGTGCGTTGCAGGCACCGATGAGGGAAGAGTCAACTCAGCCCAGCAGGCGTCTGATAGCAGACGAAAAGCACTTAGGACATTCAAGATAAGCTTCAAAAATGGTGCCAAGTCTTATTCGGTTTGGTGTGTCCATAGTTTCTCGTGCTAACTTGTAACCATGGGGAACCTGTCATCTAAGAAGTCGATCGTGCATGACAACACTGAGGAAGGTACTTGACTTATCCGTTTAATCAAGAATATATTCTTGCTTTCTTTGGGGTTCTTTGATTGAATTTATACACACTTTTATTCAAACTTGTGGCAATGCTTTGAACAATGATGCATTTACAAGTTTCTGACTTGAAGTTATTAATTGCCACAATTGAAGTTAAGGGCACAATATCGGAAAATTAAGATTTCGGCCAAACCCTAAAACCAATCGAATTTTGACCATAAATTTAGTCCTTGAACGTTCAGAAACCTGGAAATAACTTGTATGGGAGTCAAATTAATGAAGTGAATATAGAAAGTTGTCAATGTAATAAGTGTTGAAGTAGTTAATTTGAATTAATTAGTGTTTATTTTGCGCCAAACAGCCTTAATTCAAATGGCAATTTCCATTGTGATTTATTCCTCGCGATTAATATTGTAAGGTATATTCGTTAACAGGTTTGTAACGCTAACTTGATTTAATTGATTTCATACATATTTTCACGATTATTGATTTGGGCGTGGCAACTAATTTACGCACTATTTGGTACTCGTTCAGGATTCATTAACTTTTCAAACTCCTTGATCCTAAAGACTTGACTTCTCTGCTTATCATCGGGAGACAATTCCTCTTCAGGGCGTTTCACGTGCAGGATAAAACTCTTATCTGAAGCACGGTACTCTTTAACTTCAATAGAGGCTGTTTAATTAATTACGGAGTACCCTGCCTGTTTGAAATTAAAGTATAAGTTTTATGACTTTAATTATACACTTTTTTCCCAGCAACAAGGTTTCTATACTCTTTTTTTCATTTACTTCCATTAATCACTTCCGCTTAGTGAATGTTAACACTTGTAAGCAACAATGATAAGAATTGTGCTGAAGTGCAGGTCGTCTTGCGCAGGGACGCATTGACCTCAAAAAAAATTAGAACTAGGGGCCCTGCCGTGAAAAGCACACGTTTTACGCATCACAGAACATAATCATGTTAGGATATACACATAAGGAAAGATGGAAAATGAAAAAACCAGAGACATGCCAGACGAGAAGAGGATAAAAAGTTTGGGTTTCTTATATAACTCAGTTTTTTTTTTTAGTTTTATAATATAATAGCACAGCTGTGAATGTCAGCACCTATGACGTTACGGCCTGATGATGATGGCCAGTTGTTGTAACTAATAAAAAACATTCTTGGGGCGTAAAAAAAGTCAAAAGCTTTTTATTCTGCAATGTATACTATATATATATGTCCGGGTCAGAGACAGTAAAAAAGAAAATAAAAATAAAATTCTGACTGACATCAGTTGACGCCATAAATGAAAGTTGGGAGAATATTTTATCGCTGGAAGGCGTGGAACTGGTAAATGCACATTCTTGCATTGAATTGACACATTATTGACATGATAAGTAAATTTGTTGTGACAAGTCGAAATTGACTTTAAATGAAATTAACAGTTAGTACGTCTCTTTAATCAGAGATTTATAATCGCTTTATTCAAGGAACCGTGCTTGTAAATCCCTTTTAACTTGGAATAAATCACTTTGGTATACGTGAGAGAAAAGAACGTAAAGTAGAAAGTAAGAAAGAAAGAAGAAAAGCCATTTACCAAAATGCCCGCCTTTACTTGGGCTTCACTGCAGAGTTGGGATAAATGTGATACTAGAGATAACCATCACTTAAGTTTTTTTTTTTAAAATGGATTTCTTTTTGAATATGCTAAAAGGTAGACCAAAAGGGTTTTAGAATTTGCAAAATTATTCCGCTAGAAATTGATTACTTCATCCAATTTTTATTGCATTTAATCAACATTTCTTTACAATATTTTCGCCCAATTTTAGGAGAATTTATTGGAAATCAATGTCTCAATATAATTTCTATAATATAATATCTAAGTTCAATATTTTTGTATTAAAATTTAAATTCACATGAATTTTTATGAATTTGAAGAAATTTTCCTTTGAAAAAAGATTTTTATTTTTTTTGTGTTAAACATTTCCTTGCTTCTTGCTTTTAGAAACACGCACCTGATTGTCTTCACTCTGCTGATCGTTAAATTTAATTTATTCCCGTCTTTTCTCTATCAAACTCATTTTTCTTTTGCTCTGTCAAATCTTCCTTTCAGATGCGAATGTCGTTCACTAAGGGCAAAACTTCTTAAATCAATAAAATATTGGTTTGCACTTGAAAATAGAAACAGAAGCTTTGTTTAGCATATTTATGTATTTTATTTTATTTTATAGCTTGGTTGAGCCAGGTGTAAATCATGTCTCACAAAAAATGTTTTGAAATTTTAATGCGTCAACTTTAATGCTGGGTTCCCACTTGACTGAAACAGGGCAGAAAGTCAAGTTTTCTGCCCAGTTTTGTGTCTGCTATGACCTCACTTTCCCTTCTTTTGGCAGAAAATAGTAGGCAGAAAAAATAGACTATTTCTATTTCTTTTGCCATAGAAAATACCACTGACCAATCACATAACTTTCTGCCCGCTGACGTCATTCTGGTGAATTTCAAAATTTTCTTATGCAAAATGGCGCCCGATTTAAACTTGACAAGGAAATGCTGATTGAAATGGTGCATGATTTTATATTTCTATAAAATACAAGCGATAATCGGTATAAGGACACAGCCAAGGAAACTAATGGGCACAGTTATTGAGATCCAGCTAAATTCAGAAAGTAAATACTTCTGCCCACTTTTCTGCCAAATGGGAACCAGCAATAGAAAAGATCGATTTTCAGCTCTGAAACTTTTCTGTCGCAGAAACCTTTCTGTCGAGTGTTGAGTCGCATACAAATTTCAATGATTGGAATAAAAAAAATCGAACCAAAGTCAATATCAACTCATGCCGATAAAGCAGATTTGCCTAATCTGAAATAGGCAAAACAACCGAAGTATAAATAAAATTACGATATGAATACTAAATAAACGGTACCTGAATCAGTTTTGACAGCTCTTTAATTTTCGTGATCTTTATTATTCAATATTGATTTCATACATTCAAACATATTTATTACTTAAGAGTTCTTACGATAAATATTTGTTTGCGAATATGTGTATTGATCTGTAGAGGTTAAACGCGCATCTTAAATAATTGTTAACGGGGAATTTCTTAAACGATTTTACAAGATAATTGCTACTATCACCTTTAAACAAGTTATAATTAAAGTTTGGAAGTAAAGTATAAAACAAATTGAATTATGGATGGGGATTAAATTGATTTATTTCTTAAACCCAATACAATTGTACCTTTGATGTAGTTTTTACTATTGCAAGATACTGTAGATACAGTATTTATGAAAATAATAGAATCACTATGGGGGCTCTTAGGTCATGTCGTTTTAAAATTGAACTCTCCTTTAATCCTCAAAAGAATATACCAAAGTTTTATTTAATAGTATTAAGCCTTTTTCTTCTTTCGAACAAGATTACCGCAGATATTTGGAAAATTTTTAACGCGATATTATTTTCTTTTTATCCATTTTCATTTGGGTAGGCCACCGGCCCCAATGAGCATTATGGGTAATAAACTCACAGTATAATTGATCAATCAAAAATTCTGTGGCACTTGTGGTCAAATATTAAAATCTTAATTTAGTTACGACCGATTAGAGCGTTCGAGCTCTGGGAATATAAAGCCACAAATACCAAACACTCAATTTAGAGCTCACTTTAACCAAATTTATTTGCGTTCTAGTTTATGCGCGAATGCGAATTCTCTAAATATTAAAATATTAAAAATTTATATTAAATTCTACTGAGTCTAGTGTTTTATTTTATACATACGGTAATAAAACAGTTCCAAAAAAAATAATAAAAACATTGGAAATGAATAAATCGGATAAATTTATATTTTCTATATTTTCTATTTACATTTCTAAAAGTAGTTGTGAAAAATTAAGATGGTATTACAAATTGCTCTTTTTCATTCGACCACCCAGTGGTTGCTTTATCGATTTTTGTACACCTGTACGAGTATAATAATGGGTTGGCTACACCTTAGGGAACGAATTGAAAAAAGGTGATAGATGCATTCAGCTTTTTCTCTAGTTATTTCTGATGTCTAGCGGGTGAACCAATAGGGAACAGTAACTTGTCACATGGAATCTACATGTAGAGAAAGAGAAATTGTACTTCGATTAGGTGCGAGTAGGAAACTCTAAAAACAAATTTGTGGAGTGAGTGAAACGTTGATGAACCAAATGATTGATGAGTTTGTAATTTAACAATTTATCGATGTATACTCAAAAGATGTTTTTTTTTGTTTTTTTTTTTATTAGTTGATTTCGATCATTTTCAAATTCTTCGAGCCATTGGAAAGGGTAGTTTTGGAAAGGTAAGTTACAAATTAAATTTAAAGTAATTTATTCCCATTGACAAATATTTTAAAGATTAGCAAAAATCGATAATTTACTGGTGTCTCTTTCTTCCGTTGATCTTTGAATTAAAACCGCAGCAGTAATTGCTACCAATTTCGAGCCAAAGCTAATTGATTTAAAACTGACGGAAAGAAAAATTCAAAACAACATTATTCAGAATAATTTTTTACTCGATTGCCTTTAGTGTTTTTGAACAAATCTAAACAACTGGGTAAACTGTGTGTCATCTTTGGGTTATTGACTGACCTATCCAGTGCCCCATGAGAATTGTGTTGCTGCAAACACCTGCTCCATTTGCCATCAAGATAACTGAAATAACATTCATTAATGTTTTGTTATTTTAAAAAAAATAGTAAAACTCTTTACATTTACTCACGTTCATAAAAAAAAAACACTTTTTAACATTAAAAAGAATCAATAAATAAAGTAATGGGCCCTTTTCGATGTTTTAGTGAGGAAAGGTCTCTTGTTTCGTAGAACAGTTTGAATCTTTGAATGGTGGCGCAATTGTGCAATCGTTATACCAACCCTGTTTGCGTTCTATTTTCACATGGCCATGCCACTGACATGGGTATTGAATTCTGTATTAGCAATTCCTGAGCACACTTCGTAACCAGGGTAACCTAACCCTATTTTGAGTGCATTGAGCTCATCAATCTAGTCCCAGTTGAATAGCGAAACTATCAATTACGATATTTTAGCCAACACCCAAAGTGATAAACAGTTCGACATTCACACACATATGGAGGTAAAATGAAATGCTTTGGTATTCGAATAAGGTGCAGTGCAAGAACGGAAGGCAACACGGTCATTCTTTTGATGGGCAGCTCTCAAAACCATCTTAGCAGCAAGCACTTCCTTATTCTAGAAAAAAAAATGTAAAAAAAATATTTTTTTTTGGTTTTCTAACAACAATAACAATTTTTAAAGATATATCGGACTTTTATCTTAACTTTTACGTTCTGATTTGCCTTCTTCTATCGATAATTATGTTATTCAGCTTGTCAGTTAAATTAGCATTAATTTTATACGTCTTCGATTTGTTACTGCAGCATAATTTTATTTTCCATTTCTCCCAAAAATGCTAATTTAAACATTATTTCATAAATATTATAAATATTTTTTTTATGGTTTTATCAGCACTCAAGTGCGTATTGACATATAAGCTTAACGTTTAAAAAAAATTATGATGTTTACTCCCCAGTCCCCATCACCCTCGTTTATGCCCCTGCAAAAACGACTCGAAATCGTGTCTAGCAATTTGATTTATAAAAATTATCCTGTCAAGATCGAGTCAAGCACCACTAGTTCAAATTACATACATTTTGCACGACGGTAATTCGCAATGATTATAGATCTACTATGTAATTGATTAGTTTTTAACTTAAATGAATTATTCCATTTGCATTTATTGGTGAATGTAAGTTAATGAATCAGATAAATTCATTAAACTCTTCAGAAGCTATACATATCGTATTGTGTTTACCTAATTGGCAATCGTAATTGGCAAAGAACATAATACTTTGTGTGTAGCTAATCTGTTTGCTCAAAACATGTTGACATTCTCTATTTTCCGTAGCATTCCTACAATGATTTAATGCAAAACAAATACAATTGAATTTTCCATAACACTAGATGCGTTAAACCCGAGCACCCACCCATTTACATTTCAAAAAATTAGATAAAGAAATGTTTAAAATGTAAAACACTTTCGAATTTGGTTAATGTTTGGTCAATTGTGTTCACTGCTTCAAGGCTTCGTATTTGTCAGTCTAAACCTGTCTCGCGACATCTCTAGCAGTACAATCTTCAAGGAAAAAAACCAAAGGGTATTTTCTTCTTTTAAGCAGTCTCGTTTCTGTGATGTTGAATTGAAGATTCGCGCATGAAAGAACTGCTAACAGACACAGTGAATGTGTCGATGGTCCTTCACTCTCGGCATTTATGCATTAAGCCTTGTTGCAGATTTAAGCGTGTGTTATTCTAATCAAAATCACTTTAACCTTTCGCACAATCAAATTACCTAATTTCCATAAACCTGCTGTTTTACACGAAAAAATCTAAATAATCCCTGCACACATCGTTTTGTTGCTTACGGTATTTGCATTTATACTGGGTGAATAACGTGCTTAATCTCTGTGGAAATAGATTAACATATCTCTCACAAACGGCGTTGCTAATGTTATACTCATAACAGGTGCTAAGTTTTCATATGTACTGTATAGTAATGTAAATGTATGTCGTTTCGAAAAAACGGTCGAGGAAACTCATCAGCTTTATATCAAACACGGTTAATCTCTCAATTGCCTGACACAGCATCGAAATGAAGAAAGTTACGATCATATTTGCTCGGTTTTATCGATCTTTGAAACTATTTGTTTAATGGTTAAAAAAATAAATTTTATTATTTCCATTATGATGAGACAATTATGCGAAAACCATTCAGAATCTTTAAGGGTTTAGGGACCAGGTGCACTGTTTTCATTTTTCTCTTTTCATTGCATTTTTGCCAATAATCACTACACCTTTTTCTTCTTCCTTGCTGAAATGAGTTTTTTTCTTCTTTTCGACCTAAAGAAATTCAACTCGTCTTTACTTGAACTATTTATTAGGGAAGATTAGAAAAAGATTACTTCCATCACGCTATGCTTTCATCTTGGTGCTATAATATTTGTAAATTCTTGTAACATAATTAATTTTTGTTGTTATTGTGATGTTCATTCGACCAAGCAATATTTGTTGATATTATTATTATTATTATTAATTAAATAAATTTTCTTTAATTTTAATATAAAAATCTTTTGTTTATCCCTTTCGTACTCTTCTTTGTTTAAAGTTGGCTAACACTTCATGTTCAATACACAAGTGAAGGAATTGTCATGATTGCCTACAAAACCTAATGAATGGGAAAGTTAAAGCAAAGGAAAAAAAAGGAAAAAAAAGATTATGCCTTTTCGTAAATTGGCTCAGTTCCATCGCAAATTTACACACTAACACAAAAAAAAATCGACGTTGTTATGTTTTTAAAAACATGCTAACCAAATTTGTGTTTAGGAAAACAAATCAATAAACTAAGCCAATTTTTTGCGAAGATAAATTGCCTGCAGTTTAATGATTTTGGTCTGAACTTACGTACAACAGACATTCTGTTACTTTAATTAATTAGTTACAAGTGAACTACAAACCGTATAAAAACTGGTAATTACTGCAAATTAAACAGTTTAATTACATTAAATGAATTAGAGTATAGTCATTGTGGAAAAAGCAAAGTTTTAATTTGAAAACAAAACAAAAAGTTCAATTCTAAGGTGAAATTGAAATTGCCAAAAGGGCTTTTTCACCAGTGATTAGAAATTCCTTTTCAATCTGACTCACTCGCTCTCTCTCGGCTTATCGGTGATCAGTTTTCGCCCTAAGGTGCCTCACAGTTGATGATTGGACGGACACAGGACAATTGCGACTGTCATCCACAAGGTTCCCACAATCACAAATCATTTCTAGCAGTAGCTGAAGGAAGCCTGTGGTTGAGTGGTTATCAACTTTTTTTCAGGGTAATAATAGATGGTTCGGTTAAGATATCTCTTCACATTTATCGCACACTACGCCTCTATAGAGCTTCATTTTTCGACACAAAGTGAACATTTCATCTCATTTTTTGCCTTAATTGCCATCTCAGATGACATTCGCTTCTTCGTTACTGCAAACTCACTTGACATCGTCTTATCTGAAGTTGAAAACGGAGTCGACAAATTAATGCAATGTGAAAGACTTACGATTCAGTATTTCTAACAACGGACAGGAAAGTGTCAATAAAACGAGTCGAATTTGCTGACTCTTAGAGCCTGGATAATATTGAAATTTCAATTCTTTGCTGCAGGCATTAAATTTTGAGGACTTCAGCTTCTTTTTTCTCTTGTAGTTTGAATTTAAGAAGACAGCTTAAATTCTTTATCGCGTGTTAGAATATCAAAAACATTTTTCGCACCATAAAATGAAAGTTTGCACAATTTCATTTGTCTTTTAGGGCTTCGAGGTTATTTTGCATAAAATTTTATAAATCTTATTACTCACTTGAAATGTGACGAGTGTGTCACTTGTCGCATTTAATAAGTTTTTCCTTTCCACCCTCCACTTTTCTCCTCCGGGTTGTAAGTAGTCATTTATGCTCAACTTTATTGTCTTATTACCCGTATCAACAAAACTCACAATAGAAATTAAGACACATGCAACCAATGAAGGACATTGGTTAAATGCTGTAAATACAGAAGAGAGGGGGGGGGGGGATTGTATATGATATCTGTATAGTGAAAATATTGGAGAATGTTTTTTGAAGCAGGATATACCGGTATAAAATAGTAAACAAAGAACGTTTCCAGGAGATGGGGTCTTTTCCAAGAATTCACAGAAATTGAGTTGATAAAAAATTCAATTACAATGGGGTGGATTGTTTATGTAATGCTAATGCGCGATTCTCGTGCTTTTTTTATTGATGCTCTATTTCCTTTCCATTCTCCTCAGCCAGTTCAGATTAATATTTATAGCATTCTATTAGAATTTCATGGTTATTTTTATTCAGTTTTCTTTAGCCAAAATTTGGAATTTTTCGATATTTTTAAAATTTTAGTCAGTTGGATTAAAAATTTATTTTATTTGTATCCTTATCCTTATCCCATCGCATTTTAAAGTAGTATATTTTTATTTAATTTCTAAAAAACTTAAATTTTATTTTGTGCAATGCAGCAACGCCCTAACGCCATAAGATGAACAAAGTTTAAGTATGTTCAGACTTCCGGGATGTGAACGATTATTTTTAACTCATCGTGATCATCTGATCAAGGTTGTTCATCTATAGGTAACATCAGACATAAATAAACATGCTACAAGTTATTTAGTTTTGGGTTATCGTTGCTTCAATTTACTGTGGCTGTTATTGATGAAATGTGGAATGAAAAATCTACGAACATGTACTGGGATCTAAACAAACACTTGCGCTTTCTCGTTGCTGTCGATATTAGGATAGAATCAAGTTTCTTTCCCTTAATATTTTTAAAAAAATAACATCATTTTTCTTTTAAAAAAAAATTGTTTTTGTTCGCTATATTTTAACTGCTTCAGCACCAAGACGTAGATTTTGTTTATGGTGCACTTGATTTTTCATTAGTTCTTGACGACCATGCCAGGATGCATGAGCATCAATTTATTATTTATTATTTACGCTTAATACATCAAAAAAAAATATATTTTTGATAATATTGAAATGGAAGGAAACTTTCTGTACGTATAAACATATTTTTATGGCTCAAATAAATACGCCTGACTTTCTTCGTCTACAGAACCTAATGTGAAAAACACATCAGAAAATTGTAAGCTCCAAGGACCTATATATCAGAATTCGAAACCGGTTAAGGCGCGGTTTCAACGTAATCATTTTATATACGTGTGCACGTATATGCACAGTATATATCAATAAACCTTAATCTAGAATCATAGTTGGTTGTTAAAGTAGATCTGTTTTAAAACATACTAATTTCTCTTATTTATAGAACAGAAACTCATTTAAAATTGCTTATTTTCAAAGGAAGCCTTGCTTAATAATAAGAATCGTCACTCAGACTTCCTGTTGCTGTTTTTGCATCCTGCTTACACCAATTCACAATAAATATCAGCATTTAAACAATCGATTTTCTCTCGCTTGACTGCTTGCTCTTTTAGCAAGTCGTTTCAACACAGTCACTACTCCTCTATGATTCATTACTTTGGGTTAAAAGATCAAGTGCTGCCCTGCACTACCAATAAATGGAACCGTGAAAGAGATCTCACATCAGCATGAACTAATTCTAAATTCCTCTTGAGTCGTGCCCAACATAAATCTTGGAATTTCTACTGCTGTTATTAATTCTCAAAAATCGCCACCAGTGCTAGAAAATGAAAAAGAAACAGCATGGAAGCAAATCTAAAGTTCATGATAGCAATAAATTTAACAACCATAAACTCAAAGATTGAAATCTACTTGTTGAAAAGATTTTTTTTTTAGGATTAAGGCTCGTTCAGGCAGTATTGACTACGATAAAATTGTACAAAAGTCACAGTAAGACTAAAGCTGGAGTGAAAATACAAAATATAATACTGTACTCAAACTGACATCTTGTTCCACACACGCTCACAAGATGTTCTCACATGTTTGCTATTTAAAAAAAACCAAGTTAATTGCTTTTGTGGTATTTTCAGCCCATTTCACACATTATTCTAACTAAAAATAACATTTGGGAAGTTATTTATTGCGGAACAGTACTAAAACAAAGTGGATGAACTTTTTGTTGATAGTTTATATATTTTGTTTATATTTATTCAAAATGTCTGACATTTCTTTTGGTTTCTTTTTTTTTTTAAGGTTTGCATTGTCCAGAGAAAAGACAGTAAAAAAATGTACGCCATGAAATATATGAACAAGATGCAGTGTATTGAAAAGGATGCTGTTCGAAACGTACTTAGAGAGATCGAAATCCTAGCAGTATTGAACCACCCATTCCTGGTGAATATGTGGTTTTCCTTTCAAGACGCAGAGGATATGTTTATGGTAGTCGACTTGCTACTCGGCGGAGATATTCGCTATCACATACAACAAAGTGGACGCTTCGATGAAAACAGGGTAAAACTATACGTCTGTGAGCTGGCATTGGCTTTGGATTATCTCCAAGAGCAGCGTGTTATTCATAGGTCAGTTGTGTTAGTTTTAGTCGGTTAAATAAGCCAACTGTTTTTAGTGTTACCGGTACTTCTGATCTTTATTCTGGTCGAAGGCCAGTGGTCAAGTGAAGCCCACGAGAATTCTCTTGCACTTAAATAATAAACAAACATCATTACATAAATATGCGCGCCCTACTTTCAATGTTACTAACAAGTTGTTCGTCCATAGGCGGATTGCACTTAGAATGGTATTAAAAAAGTTTGTTTGTTTTATATTGGTTAAGTATCGAATAAAAACACTTCAAATAACGCAATGCCGTTGACCGCACAAAATCAGGTTTATATGACAGTCCATCCTAAGTGCCAAGTCAACTTAGGCTTTGGAAAGTACTTTAAAGCTCAATCATTATACTTCCAGGATCTCGGTCGTTATAAAATCTCGGTATTTCGAGACGAGGTCTCGTACGAGACCGAGAAAAAAATATGAGATTTTTGATTATATGATTGATTGTGCAAGCCAGAATTTTTTTTTGGATTTTGTTTTGGAAAATTCGAAAAAATTCAAGAAAATTTGAAAACATTCGAGAAAATTCGAGAAAACTTCAAAAAATTCAAGAAAACCTCAAAAAAATGTTTCCTAATGGAATTTCGAGCAAGATCTGGAAGTATATTCAATCATACTTTCTTGTAGAATCAAAATTCAAAATGTTGCTGTCTCACAAAATCTTGAGAATCCAGAGTGGCATTTCCTTTTAAAATGCGTGAATTTTACACAATTTGTAGTTGGAAAGTGAAGATCAAAGACAAAATGGTACATCAATATGTGGATCGATACAGCCAATTTAAAATCCAAAAAAAGGCTATTTATCTTAGGTTTTATGGGTTAAAAACAAAACCACAGAAACAAAAGTTTATGTTGTGTCGTTATTGGCACAACATAAACAGAATTAAAAAACACGCCTAACTGTGAAGCGATTTCGTTTTGGGCCTGTTGTGTGTGCTTTCTGGGGAATAAGCTTGCTTCATTCAACCAACGAAAGCCTTATGACTGTTGGAAGTTTGACCACTCAATCTAACTTTCGAGATAACCATTTTGAATTTGGTTGTTAAAACCAAAACCCGACACAAACCACTTCAAAAACCACTCCGGTTTTTGTTTTTGCATTTTTTGGTGATGGGTTTTTGGCTGTTTTTGTGTCCATTCCGTTTATACAAACGCCAAAAACGACACCAACAAAAACTTTGAATGCGCCTATGTTGACGTAGGATTGACCATGGGATAGATTCGTATGTTTTAATAGCATATGTTTCATTAGAAATTAACATAATGCGCTTCAGACTTAATTAAAGTTAATTAGATCTTCGTTTTGGAACTTAAAACTAACAACGTACAGGGCATTCAAACTTTACATTAATGTTTCACGTGGGAATCACTTTTGATTAACAGAATATGATATGTGTCTAAGCTAAAGATAAGAACCAAGCTAATGAATACGCAGAACTTTAAAAGAGTCCATTGATTCATTCGAAACAGATTTTTGTTTCGTAGCTAATGACACCGTATTATTCTCATTACTGAAATTAGAAGTTGGGGAAATGCCAAAGATGACATCTTCAAATAAATCAATAAGGCAATCGTTTGCTTCTGCTTTTTGCTGTGTTACTTACTGCTGTCACCTGTGGTATGATGAGTAATGACCACAATCACGTTTTATCAGTATGTTGTGGTTTTTATAGCTACGAAATCCGGACATTTATAAACTTTATTTAACAGCTTATACAATTAAACCAAATCCACAATGCCTTTTCACATGTTCCTCCTTGCTTTGCTTGTTGCTATGTGTTTCTGGTATGTCTTTTTATGGCAGTGAAGTCACATTACGAGAAATGAATATTTCTGTTCTTGGTATATGAGATTTGGGGCTTGCTTTCTTTTTAATATTTGCAAGTGAAGACGCTGAGTTTGTCTTGAGCTGTTCAAAAAAGAGTCAAACAAACTCTTACCAATTTAAATGTTTAGAATTATTCATATTTCCAGGTTTTATGCAATGCTGAGTGAATATTTTATGTTGAATTCCTCTTAAAGAACCTTTACACAGCCAAAAGAAAAAGCAGAAGTTAGGAGAAAGGTTACTCTTGTTTTAAGGCTATATTGTATATTTTACCAGATTGATTTCTCTTTTTATTAATGAAACTATGAAAGCAATTTGTTATGTTGTGAGCCTATTCTTACAGCTATATAGGACGTCGATTTATTGCCTCCGGAAATAGATCTCTGAAAACTGAGATAGATTAAATGTTCTTTCACAAACGGGCAGTAGAATGCAGGTATTTAACACTGCCGTTGTTTAGGTTAAATGGCACAGGAAAGCTATAGGCTGTCACACGTTATTAATCATAAAACGCATGGAATTTTTCATAAAGACGACGACAGACATGCGAAAGAGCTTTAAAATGTGAATTACAAAAATTGTTTTTGTAAAATAAAAAGAGACAAATTGCTGTCGTTTTGATGCCAATTTCAGCTCATATCTTTCCATCTGTACAGGAATATTTATTTCCTAAATGCAGTGTTCTTGAGAAATTAATTTCCAGCCTTTACTCAATTAGCTTTACTGATTCGGAACATTTTTTCTTTTAAATAGTGTTTTTATGGATTGTGGGTTGTTAATGTTGTTAATTGCCTTGTGTTTTTATCTGTTTTTATATTGGGAATTGTTTTCTTTTTATCTTTTCAGAGACATTAAGCCTGATAATATTCTATTGGATGAAGAAGGTGAGTTCTTGTTCTTAATCTTTTTCCTATATTTTTCAACTTCATTTTCAATTGTTTATTACATTCGAACAAACCGTCTATTGAAAATTTATTTAGTGTTTTAAATCAATTGACCCAGTCATGACCCGTGACTCATAATTTAAGTCTTTAATTTAAAACTAAATTATTGGAGTCCTAAAACCCTGTTTGCAAACAAAGTGACAAACCTCCATGGCTCACTGGAGATTTTTTAATTAATTTTTTAATTTCCTCTGTACATTCATTCAACAGGTCATGTTCATATAACTGATTTCAACATCGCAACTGTGTTGCACGACAAGCAGCTGGCAACTTCTATGACAGGAACTAAACCCTACATGGGTAAGATAACGTATTGATTTAAGCAACAAAACAAAAGAAATTTTTTGTCTTAAGCTCCTGAGGTTTTTGACTGCGCTGTGGACGTGTGCCCTGGTTATACTTACGCTGTAGATTGGTGGTCATTAGGTATTTGTGCCTACGAAATGCTGCGGTGTAAGGTAATATGTCACTTCCACAAGTGTAAATTAAAGAGGTGTCAGGTTTAGAATGAGGATGAGGATCGAATATCGAAGTTATTTTCTCTTGTGTTTGTAGAGGCCATTTGATATACACTCAGGTACTTCTATTATGGAGGTTCGTCAAATGTTTGCTCTGTACAACGTTCATTTCTCCGCATCGCTTTCTTCAGGCATGAAGGATCTTTTAAAGAAGGTAATATGCTATTATCTTTACCATACACATTAAATTTTCCAAATTAAACGAATGACATGGAAAAGTTATTGATGTAAAACTTTCCCATTTAGTAATGTTTTTTTTTCGTAGCACTTATGTAGTGCAGGGAAGCAGAAGGGCAGCTGAATAAAAGCTCTTCGCATTAATTTAATTTGTTTTATTTTTTATTTTATCTTCACCTGGCCAACTCGTTGATAATTTATTACGTTACAAATTTGACATACAGTATGTAATGCAGATGTTTATTATTAAATGTTTTTTTCTGACTCAATCATTGGATTTTTGTTCAGCAGCTCTTTAGCTTTCCTGCACCGATTAGTTGAAAATCACTTAAAACACGTTTTTCGTAACGAAAGAACTAGAAATAGATAAGTATTGGATAATAACATCCTCGAACTTATAATGCTGTGGAGATTTTCCATTAAATGTGGGGTTTCCAAATTAGAAAATAAATGACCTTAAAAATGGGTTTAGTAGTCATTAGTCTGTGGTTGTTGTTAAATTTGCTTTCATTGACTTCCGATTTAACTTCGGTCAGATTTGTTATGGTTTTATTTATTTTCAAAGTGCTGACGGTGGATCATATCTATAGGAATAACTGTCTATCTCACTTAAAACCAAAACAAATCTGTTTCGAAGTTGATGTATTATCTAGTATTATTTATTAAAATAGCTCAAGATATTTCATTTATATTTTCCTTATAGTCGTGGAACTTTAGACGCAGTCAGTTATGTGATGCGATATTAAATGTAACTTGTTGACCTGACCACACTTTAAAAACTACTAATAAAAATGTCATAATAGCAATGTTTAACCATCTTCTGTGTGGTTTCATCCTGGACGAAACAAACAAAAAGAAACAACCAAACAAAAATAAACAAATATATGTATATATATATTTAAAAATAGAAGTTTGGTTGTTTCTTTTTGTGTTACATTTAATATCTTCTATTTTTAAAGATATACTTGCATACATACGTATATATTTATTTCTTTTTGAGTTTGTACTCAAAATTAACGTTGCATGATTTGCAGCCTGGTTAATGACCTTTCGTGACCAATTGCAGGCAATATAAAACTTTAAAGTGGTTCATAGAAAGGAATTTGGAAATGAAAATAATTGAAAATAATTAGAATAGTTTATCAATATTAAACAAAAAGCTGAAAGCCAGCGTATAGATCAACACAGTGGGGTACAATGAACCAATTTTCGATTAAAAGCATTAATAATGTGTGAAGACTATTCTCCTATCTGTGCGTGTTTAATCATCCCTTTGTTTATATTTTGGTTCGATACTCTTTTCCTAGAAGTATTTCATTGATTTTCATTAGGATTCATTCACATGGTCAATGAGGGAAGTTAGCTCCAGTAATAACTCCTGAATGTCAATTTTGTAAGCTCTTAACCTCTACTGTAATAAACCTACATCCCCTTTTCTAAGAATACAGAAAGCTTATAGCCTTATTATGTGAAGTACACTCAACCCTCGTTATACGGCCACTCTTTATACGGCATTTCGGTATAACGGCCTCAGGAAAGTATGGCACTTTTCGATTCACGGCCTACAATGTTTCACAGATACGGCCAAA
>JAQIXU010001089.1:0-20706 GCA_034701245.1 Strigamia transsilvanica | reverse complement strand
TCCCCTAAAAGTCCAACTTATTCTCCTAAAAGTCCAACTTATTCCCCTAAAAGTCCAACTTATTCCCCTAAAAGTCCAACTTATTCTCCTAAAAGTCCAACTTATTCCCCTAAAGGTCCAACTTATTCCCCTAAAAGTCCAACTTATTCCCCTAAAAGTCCAACTTATTCCCCTAAAAGTCCGACTTATTCCCCTAAAAGTCCGACTTATTCCCCTAAAAGTCCGACTTATTCTCCTAAAAGTCCGAAAACTTGCATAATACTGAGAAAATCTACTGCACAGCTCTGTATTAGGTTGTGAAAAGAACAATGGACAATGAGAATAAGTAATCAGCAAAGCACCGGTCAAATGAAAAGATGACAGAAATTGCAAACAGTACAGAACAGTTGTCTGTTAAATCTTGGCTGACTCCCATTGTCCAGACCAATCAAGGTTTACAAACATTGACCGACAATCCAATCGGAAAAAACCAAATTCTTAGGAAGTACGCTTAAAAAACTAATAAAAACCGAATGAAATGACAAGAAATGACATGAAATACGAGCATGCATACGAAGCGACCGAAGGGATTCTGTGGACAACTAAGCGACTGGTCGTAACCATAGAAATCAGTTTTCACGTGATCTAATGACAATTAGATGATGGAAACAATAAAATTAAATGTTTTACATGTTTATTGGGAAAAAAATAAAAAAAACGAAAAAAGATGAATTAAAAAACACAAAAACAACAACTAACAGCATTAAATTTGTGAAGATTACTCCTTCCTGCTGTACTTGGCTACCGCTTTCGTTCCTTCGCTGACCGCGTGCTTTGCCAATTCGCCGGGCAGAACCAAACAAACAGCGGTTTGAATTTCCCGACTGGTAATAGTCGAGCGCTTGTTAAGCTGCGTCAAACGGGACGCCTCGACCGCAATCCGCTCGAAAATATCATTTACAAAGCTGTTCATCACTCCCATCGCTTTGGAAGACACTCCAATGTCGGGATGAACTTGTTTCAACACCCTGTAGATGTAGGTGGCGAAACTTTCCTTCTTTCGCTTCCTCGATTTCTTCTTCAGGCTAACTCGCCTGACTGTCTGCGGCGCCGGTTCGGCTTTCCCCAATGCTTCGCTGCTAACGTTTTGCGGAGAAGCCATGATCGTACTAAACAATTTGAAAACTTGTTCTTGTAATGAAAGTAAGATGAATTACTCGGATTGGGATGTGTGCTACTTATATATGGTACTTTATGATAACGAAACGTTATTGAAACGGTGATAAATGTGAACGTTTCCTGTTCGGTGCATTAAATGTATCTCTGTAACGTTTAGAGAACGTCGTAAACGGAAAACTAAAAATAAATGGAAACCCAGTTTTTGTTTTTAAAAAAATTGTAAAGATGTTTTTGGAACCCTGGTGGCAAAATTTCCAAAATAAAAACTTCAAAACTTCAAAACTTCAAAATCAAAAGTGTCAAAGAGAGAAGCAATAAAACACTCATTAATAATTTTATTTTATTTATTTTTTTTAATTTGTTTTTTTTTATTTTTTAAAATTAAATTTGAATTTTATTTTGATGGAATCAGTTAATGTTTCGTTGACCTACAGCCTTAATGAGGTCATGAGTGAGACTGCACATTTCGCCTTTAGCTTTTTCCACTTTGCTGAATGCTCGTTTCTTTTCAATTATTCATCCCACAAAATTCAAATTGTCTAAAAATGTGTGTATTAAAGATAAATAAAGTAAACATAATGGAACACTATCAAAATATGAAGGAATACAATTTCTTAGCTTTCCAACAAATGCTACAGCTGGGGAGATTAAAGGGGATCACTTCATTTAAATTTCAAGGGGTGAAAACATATTTCACAGATTTTTTCCATTTTTGAAGACTAAGTTTGAATAAATCACAAATAAAAAAATGAAAGATACAAAATAATAGCAGAAATGTTGAAAAAACCAGAAAAATCAGTTTGTAAGCATGCTAAACACATCTTAATGGTCAAAGACAACTGCCAAAGTGTTTAATACTTTGACTTCCATGACCCGAACCCCCGCAGTATTTAAAGCTACGTTTTTGTTGTATGCAAAACAAAGGGGTCATTGAACACCAGTCAAGCTACTGCGCGGGTTGGAAAAGTATCCTAGGTCCTGGTTAGACTTTCTGTACGAGACGGTTCGATCATCGAGGTGCAGATTTAACATGTGAGTAAGCTAAATGCACAATTTCTAGTCATTTGTGCAAAATAAATCGATCAATTCTTTTGTACTACAAATAGATTAACTGAAAAGTCAAATAATGTCCTAAAAAGCATTTTTTTTTTTTAGATTGAAACAGTTTTAATTTTTGAAATTCGTACAAAAGATGTCGGTTTTCTTGGTCGATGAAGGAAGGATGGTTCCGATAGACGTGGATTTATGCACGAAAAGGTAGGAACGTAAATCCATTGTTTAATGTACTAAAATGGGCGCGATTGATGGAAAAACCATTTTGTTCTTGTGTTAGTGAACTAGAACAAGAAATTTAATTTTCCGTAGGATTCAGAGAATTTATTCTATTAGTCGCATCACGTTGTTCGCTACACGAAATTTATGCACGTTTTTGCCATCCATTTTTATTTCAAAGCCACCAATCGTAATACGATTTTTAGTGAGTTAGTTGTTTTCGTAGGGAAGAAAGAAATCCGAAAAAATATATATATTTTTAAATATTGGAAAGGGGAGATGCAATTAGGGTTTCTTTTCTATCAGCTTTTTCGATTTCTCGGTTCTAGGAGACGTTTTAGATCAAAAATCAACATTTTAAGACCAAAAATGGACGTTTTAGATTTAAAATTTACTTACCTAGACCAAAGATCTAATTATTTAAACAAAAAGTTAACATTTAAAACAAAAATTGACATTTTAGACCAAAAAATTGATGTTATATATCCCAAAAATTGACATTTTAGACCAAAAATTGACGTTATTAGCCCAAAAATTGACATTTTAGACAAAGACATTTTAGACCAATGTAACGTCGAAATGACTATTATTGGCCTATACAAAGTCGATTTTTGGCCTGAAAAATCAATTCTCTGATTACAACTATCGATTTCTCATAACGTCACAATGACAAACTTGCGTCATAGCCACCAGTACCATCGGTACCATTTTTACTTTTATTTTAAATTTCTCGGTTCTTGTGACTACCAATATTCGGCTGGTTTCCCCAGGAGCAAAATCCTAAGTTTGGACTTAGGCACAGCATGAGTTTCTTTTTTATTCCCAAAGCAAAATAACTTTTGGTTAAGCCTAAGAGTTTGTGTTTTCATGTCTTTCACATAAAATTTCAATTTCAATTACCATCCCATGGAAATTTCAAGATACGGTTTCATTTTGATATTTTTTAAATATTAGAATTTCTTATTTTAGTGTGCAAAGTCTTAAAAAGAAGATCGAATGCCGACTGCTCATTCCAGTGGAAAATCAAGTGCTGCTCATAAAAAGCGGGGAGAGTTTAGATTCGGACAAAAACGTGTGCAGTTATTCAGCCGGGACAGATGCGAGTCCAATTTATTTGTATAGCAATAATTTGCTAGAGGAAGATGAACGACCACCAATAACAGCATCTGGACTTGGGACAATTGGTCAGAAACTATTTTATGAATATAAAATTGTATTTATACATATTTTTTGTTTGCAGAATTGATTGATCGAAGCACACAGGAAGTTCTCGAAAAAACTTATTCCATTTTTAGAGAACATACATCCGTCAGTCTACCAGAAAAATATTGGGCATCTTTTCGAAATTTTCAAAACTGTAATTAATTAAAATATTAAAGATTATTTAGTGTTTACTTAATTTTATATTTCTTATTTTTAAAAATAGATCTCGAAGTAATCAAAAAAGCGAAATATCCCTGGGGTAAATATATATTATTTTATTTTGTGACAAATAGGGTTGCACCAAACACCAAAATAGTTGAAAAACCGAATACCGATTATTCAGCTTAATAACTGAACATAATAAAAAGCTAGTTTTACGTTGAAAAAGAAACTTTTAGGTTAATTGAAATTAATGTAGTTCAAATTAGTTGTATTTATCCTACAGCGGTCACTGTATCAATGTTGTGACCCTTTGCAGCTCCCTTTCACCATGTGGAGCTGCGGTCCAGGAGGTAGCACGTCAAAACAGCGCGGTCAAAATGGCGCGCGTCAAAATAACGCAGAAAAAACAGCCTGGCTTCAAAACGGCGTGCCGTCAAAAGTAAATGTTTTTACTTTTCGGCTCTGTTTTTTGGGTGGGGTGGTTTGGTGGGGTTGGTTTAGGCTTGGACTAATAGAGAAGGACTAGTCCAAGGTTTAGGCTAGGTGAGGTTTTTTGACTGTGCAAATTATGGGTTTTTTTGTTTTGGCGCCGCACTGTTTTGACGGCGCTGTTTTGTTCCACGCTGTTTTTGCCGCGCTTTTATGACGCGGAACCGGTCCAGGAAGTAGCCGTGGATACAGCACGGGAACAGGAACTGGCGCAACATGATCAGAGCTACCGTAGTCCTAGATCAGGGGTTATTCTCTTGACCAGCTTGGCGAACTCTTTCCATGAGCAGAGTGGTGGTTTTGCCATCCTCTGGGACCAGAGCGTTCCTTGGTTGTCCTGAGTGATCAGGATGGTAATATGTTACCGTATCGCTGCCCACGTGGTCCCCTGAACGCGTGATCAGCGGTTGGTACTAAGTTGGTTTGTAGAAGCACAGTCCAAGCATTGGAAAATGCACCGTGCAACGCACTGACTCTTAGACACCTAAACCAGCCAATTAACTATAAGTTATTTGAACCCAATACAAACCAAATATTTGGTGCAACCTTAGTGAGAGATACTATACTTTATCTTTTTTTTTAATTCCACTATTTAGTTACTAATTTAATTTTATTTCATTTGGTATTTTAGATAAAAATTTGTTATCGAAAATTGAAGACTCACTGTGTCTAGCATCGACTTACAATACAGTGATAAATCGTGTTTACTTAACACAATACTTGTACGAACACGATAACTGCATCTACAAGTACTGCAAGAATGTGCTGAATGAACTATACTTCCAACAGCACGGATGGTTGGCTGCTACGTCCAACTTAAAGGCTACCACAGAGTGAGATTTAAGCTTATTTGTACATGTTGATAATTACATTATGCTAATATTTTTACAGATTTTTTCACAAGTCAGTGAAAAAGTTTCAGAAAAAGTATCCTACTTATTTAGCATCACGCAATTCACACACAGAATCTTTAAACCAGTAAGTCTTTCAATTATAATTTGTTTTCATTGATAGACTAATTATTAATAAATTTGCAATAGTTTAAGCCACGATATAAAGGCTATCGATAAGATTCCAGTATTGCCTGGTTTACTGTGTGAAGGCTTTCCTTCTGATGCCGGCTCTTCACCTGGAGAAAATAAATCGCTCTATCAGTGGCTAAGTTCCCAGGAAAAACACAAAAGTATTGAAGAGGTAATGACAAATATTTAAACATGTTATAATGTAGATTTTATCTCATTCACTTTCTCGCATTTTTTTGTCCATTAGATTGCTGAATTTTGTGCAAAGGGTTTAGACCATTATAATGCAAAATTCTATCAAGTAATTCAATCAGAAGCCAACAAAATCCTCAGTGACGCAAACAATGAAAAAATGGTCACAATTACAGGACTAAATGGGGAGCTGAGTTCTTTGAATCAATTGCTGCAGAAATCCCAGGTGTCAGTGCAAGAGCAAAAAGACTATGCAATGGTATGAATTTTTTAACAATATTTTGAGATAATTAAGATTTTATAGAATTCTAACATTCTTTGCTAATACACCTTTCAAATAATTTCTAATTTGTAACTCTCATTCCAGATGTTTCAAAACAACGGGCAGAGTGCTGGTAAGTCAATTACATCAATGTTTTTTCAATGTAATTAGATTGACTATTTTATTTCAGGTGATGAAGAAAGTGCATCCATTTTAGAGGACCTGTGCATCTTTCATGAAGAACATCTGCTACAAATGAAAAAGAATCATCAGATCTTATACAAGATGCTGAATAAGTTCATTTCTTCCAAGGCGAAGCTATCCAGAACATTACACATTCGACTCGCTTGGATAACTTTAGTTCAAAAATCAATATCCACAATGAATCGCAATCTTGTTCTTCATTTCGACAATTTAAAGAGGCTACAGTGCCATCTGGATATATTGCAACAAATACATACAGCTCCAGAATTGTATATGGCAACTGTTACTGAGGTCATAAGGAGAAAGGCTTTCTCCCAAACCTATTTACATGTATGTATTTTTAAACTCTAGTTGGGGATACTATTTTGTTGATTATTGTTATTTTTTGCTTTCAGTGGTCAACAGCTGTATTCCAACAAGCCTCAGACCTCTACAAAAAAGAAACAACACACAGGAAAGCCTTTGGTGATAAAATCAAGAAACATTTTGTGCACAAACTATTCCCAGGTATAGATGAAAGCCCACTGCCTTTTGCTATTGAATCTCCAAAGCCATTCGACTGCAAATTGCCATCAATCAATCCAGAAGACATGGAGAATCTAAGGCAATACTTCCCCGACGATGCAGCTTTCCTCCGAACTGATAACATTGTTGACCTGCATTTTGAAGAACCACCATCGACATGTACCATGCAAAATACTGTTGGCAGTAGTGAAGTTTCAGAGTGTGTTGAACCAAACTGTGCAATGCTATTTTCTATGACAAGGCTACAGGAATGCATATCAAACTGTGAAAAGATGTTTCAAAAATTGCCTTAAACTCATACTCATATTGACCAAGATTCAGACAATAGTGGTAATTCCACAGAACTGAAGGTTGAATTTAAAAAAATCGATGATAAATTTGCCCAACTATTTAGCATTGAATGTCATCCACTTGATTCTGAGGTTTAATCGTCATTCACAGCTGAAGCCCTGCACACCAGATCTTGCAGCTACATGTGAAGTTAATAATATTTTTTGTATGCCTGTTGAAAGGCAACTTTCAACATATAATAATGTCAATTAAAATTCAGAATTTTGATCATTAAAAACCAGATCCAACTAATGTTAGTTGTAAATTAAATTATTCAATAAAGAATTCTGAACTCGGTTGTTTCTAGGACAATGTAATTTTTTTAAACGTAATTTTTTAAAATCAAACTAATAAAAAATTACATTCTTTTTTGAATTAGATTTGGGAATAAGATCTCATCCATCAGGCAGTTATATGAACACACATTGTGACTATAAACAGACCAAAAACGCTGCGTAATCATATCGACTTGATGTATTTATTTAAGAAATTGGTAGAAAGCACCTGGTGTCCTGCTTACGCTGTATTGCCACAATATTTTCGAAAAAAAAGCAGGTAAATAAATGTAGCACCCATTCTTAAATCTAACCTAAATTAACATTGTGTTCTTATTTCCACTGCATCTGATTTTTCAAATCATTAGTTTGGTAAAAAATAAAATATAGACAGAAAGTAGTTCTGCATCAAACTTAAGAAATGTTTTGAGCATTTGGACAGATGCCAGTAAATGTAAATGCAACATTCATGTGGGAATGCAGTCTTACAATACAAAAACAGATGAATAACAATTTAGAATTGACCAGAGCTCTCTTCTGGTTTTTCCAGGGGTGACCACGTGGAGGCAGAGAGTTGGATTTTACACCCCCTAATAAACCATTAAATTATTATCAAGACACACTTGTCCAACAAAATGGCCACTAATTCTTGCAAAAAGGACAAGATAGAGAAAAATATCTCGAATAAATGACAAAACAACTCGACTCCTCGAACGGGAAAAGATTTAAAGATGGAAAATGCTTGAATGTTGATCCGAGCGAAGTTAAACTAGATAAATACCTGCCATAACTCGAATCTATTTGTTTGTGAGTGAACCAGCGTGCTCGTCCCACCACCTCAACCAAGGTGAAACGAAGAGCTGCATCCAGTTTGCTACTTCGACTTTGACCTCAACGATTGAAACAGAGCAGCGTACTACGGGGTCTACAAACGAGAGTAACTGCTTTATTGCTCATAGTAGAAAGAATCCTTAATTTAAGCAATAACTTACTTGTTAGCTACAGCACCGTTCTTCAATGGTGAATTTTTCGACCAATCCGAAGCGTAGAAAGTCTGATAATAATCTTCTTGTGAAAACGAGGCACGAATGAAGACATTTAATGCAAAATGTAATTGATAGTACTGTATTACTGAATCTACTTTTTCTTGGTTGTTGACTTCTATGGCCTACCACACTACCTGGAATGACTAAATGCCTCGTGTCGTAAAGGTGGCTGCCATCTGGTGACAAAACTCATTAGTTTTCATTTTTGACGTGTTTTGTCAATGCAAATAACAATGCAATTTGAACTCTACGGTCAAATATGATTCCAAATTATCTCTTTTTAAATTAACAGACTGTTAATATATATTTAAAATTATTGGGACAGTTTATTTCTTTTTCGAAGCTTTCAATTGGTGCGTCTTTGCTTTCCTGTTTATCGATTATGCATTTCAGGTACATAACTATAAGAAATTGTTTTTCTCAAAATAAATATATAATAACTGGAAATACATAGTGTTTATTTAACAGAAATCAAGAATATTAAAAACTAAATAATTTACCATCTTCTGTTTTGCATTTAATTATCATCCCGAAATGATAATTAGAAAAGTAAAGTAACGGACAAGTGCGCATAGAGGTTTTTCTAAAATCTCATATTCTGAAAACGAAGATAGCTTTATATTTACCGAGCTAAGCACAACTGCTCAGTTCTATTTTTTGGGACCAGGTGAGATCTCGGAGCTTGCTCCACTCCTGCCACGGGTTGGCCTGGTATTGCAGTACCTCCAGGATCGGTCCACTCTTTCGGGAGATAAAAACAAAACAAAAATAGACTAATAAGTAAAACTTTAAGCAATTTCTGCGTATGTCATTTGATAGGATGAGCGGACCTGCTAGTTGATATATTAAACAGGAAAAACGAGAGGCATGCGCAGATCGAGCTACTTGTTTCGCCTTGACACGTTGCCCTACTTTTCCCTCTACTGTGCTTTGAAATGTAAACCTATATTTAGTTTTTCAAATCCAAATCAAAAGTAATTTCTATATGGATGATGGCGTCAGTTGTTATAGCCAATAAATTAAATGAATATCATTTCTCCGAAAACCAATAAAAAGAAAAGAAAATGTTGAATGAATCCAGACAGGATATTCGTGTTGATATTTCAACGGAAGTTTGAGGTACACTTCCCGTGGAATATGAATATGTACTGTATTCTGTATCAACTAGTTTTAAACCTAGGAACATTTTTACTAAAACTTCTATAAGATGTTTCGTTTTAGTTTAATTAGAGTTATTGTTTTAGCAATGAATTGCTACATTGCTTTATCTGAGGAAAGTAGTGCTGAAGTAACGCCTGAACCGGAGAATGGCGGTAAGTATCTTTAAGATTCCAAGTTTATTCAAAGTCCATTTCATGGCTTGCATCTGGGTAGCAGACGGTCACAACTTGTCCCAACGTGATTTGCTTCCCAAATTGTGGACCATTGATTAGTTGTTGACAAGTCTTAAGTATAAATAACAAACTTTGTTTTATCCGTTTCAGCTTCAGACCTTTTCTATGATCTAAAAACACAACGTTGTTGCATGGGAAAAGTGCACACAGTAGAAAAACCAACCTATCAGAGATGTTGCGCCGCCGAACTCATCGACATCACCAAACATCTGTGTTGTCGAGGCGTTACAGTCGAATTGCAACCGGGTCATTACTGTTGCGGGCAATCAACTTACAACACAGATACAGAAGTATGTTGTAATGGTAAAGCCGTCCGCACACAAAGCAAAAAAGAGAAATGCTGTGGCGTTCGGCTGTTCAATTCGGAAACTCAAGTGTGTTGCAAAGCAAAACCAATCGCAATTGTTGCTGAGAAAACCAGTCCAGGAGCCGATATATGTTGTGGGAGCAAAGCTTACGAGAAAAACTCGGGGTTGTGTTGTGGGCCCAGTCATAATAGGTCGATGAACCAAATTGGTGGCATGAAAGTGCCAAAATGTTGTGGATCTGAGGCGTTTGAAGCGAATTTGACTCAGCGTTGCTGCGCCAATCATGTTGTGTTCAACTCACACACACATACATGCTGCGTTGATAAATCGGTTTCACCACCTGCATTTCAAGTGTTGCTGTTGGGTAAAAAACAGTATTGTTGTGGATCTGGCAGTTATAATCCAAAAACGCAAATTTGTTGTAAGGGTAAAGTTATTGAGCAACCATCAAATGGAAAAGGAATTTGTTGTTGAAAACTTGTACAAGCTGAGTATGAAGTGGAAGAGGAAATTGACAAAATGAAAAATAAAATGAAAAAACTATTAATTTTAATTTTTGAGTGAATAATTTACTTATTATTTTCTTGTGCAGGGTTCCCAACCTGTGGTACGCGATAAGTGGGTTTTGAATGGGATTTTTGAAGTTTTGTGGAAGAATTTGATTTTTTTGAGGAGATTTTTGACTATTTTTTTGATTTGTGGTGTTTGATCTTGTGATTTTTTAAGGGAATTTTGATATTTCACTAAAGTTTTTAATTTTTTGGGGAAAATTTTCATTTTTTGAATGGAATTTTAGTTTTATTTGTGGAAATTTTGATATTTTGGGGGAAAATGTTTAATTTTTATAGATTTTTGGTGGTTGGATTTTGTGATTTCGCGATTTTTGACTGGAATTTATGGAGATTTTTAATTTTTTTGGATTCTTGGTGTTTGACCTACTGGAGTACTGATACGTCACCATATTGTACACCATCTTAAAAAGATTGGGAACCTTTATTCTACTCAATAAATTGACTTCATCTTCATTATTGCAGTTTACTTTACTTGCAACGTGATCTAAACTTGCATATAAATTGTTTTATTTTCATGCAAAGCGTGGGTACGGGCCATGTGGTTTCACCAGCTGACAGGTACCACGCCAGATGGGGATGGTGGCTGATCCTTACTACACCATTTGTAAATGACGACAAAAAATGAGGAATATAATAAACAAATTGTAAACTTGAAGAAGAAAACAACATATATTTTATAAAGAGCAAAATGTTGGTAATTTATTTCGGATATCTTTGATGCTGCACTGCAGTGAACATCGCTCGAATTCAATGACTGTTAATATTTGAAACAAATACGCATACGGTAGTTGAGATAACGTTAAGAAATAAAGTTTTAATGATGTCCTTCACCACTCCACTTTATCGACTCCACTTTACGAATCGAAAAACAATGGTACGTCTTATAGACGTAACGAAGTACGTCTGGTAGACGTACCGAAATACGTTAGCAGAACGTTTAGCATGTGGTTAGTATATAAGGGCGATTTCATTGGTACAGTCACATTGCGACAACGCAACAACGCAACAGCGTTAAATTGAACCAGGCACATTCATTCGACCATCGACAATATGCCGTACAGGAAAGCACCACCGAGTCTCGAAGAAATGTCTTTACGTGTGTTTACCAACAATTTCTTCACAATGCAGGACAAATTGGTGCACCAACCACCCATCTTTATTAAAAACGTCTTTGAACAACTGTCTCAGCAGTGTGAACCTAAGTCTTTACCGTCAGAAATTTTCATTCGTCCCGAAACCGAATCATTGCGCTATTTGGACACGATCGATGCGCCTATTGAAAATCTATTGGATCGAATCGGCCGTGTATGCACGAACCTGGTGAGTTTAGACTTGTCCACATGTGGATGTGACGTCCAGTTCAATCACGTAGTCAAAGTGCTGCAAAACTCGCCACGCCTTCAACGATTGAATTTGGGGAGAAGTTCGGAATGCGACGTGCGTGAGATCGTGGAGCATTCTCCCCAATTAACGCACCTTGATCTGTCGAAATGCGATAATGTTCGTGGAAATATTTGTTCGTTAAGTACTTGCACAAAACTGGTGCGCTTGAATATCAACAGAACCAAAGCCACGGTCGAAAGTTGTCTCTCCCTTCTGCATCACCTGCCGGTTTTGAAAGTTTTCGAAACTGAGAATTGGAACGGGATATTTCGTGTGCTCAAGCAACAATTCAACTTAAACCGAACGGTGCGCATTTGCTCGGATTCAATCGAAGATCCGTCAATGTTGATAAAAAATGGCGACGATATCGACATCGCGGTCGCCAGTTTTCCTCGTCTGCGCAGCTTAATTATTTTCCAAAGTGGCGATTTTAATATTTTCTTGGAACACGCGATAATGCAACAATTGACCCGTTTACATCTGCATTTTGTCTCTGATATCGATATTTCGCTTATTGGTCGCTTTTGCCCCATGTTAGAGAGGTTGAAATTGCTATGCAGTACAATATTGATTTCCAATGCTGTAGATTCGGGTGAGAAAATTCCGCTTAAGAACTTACGCGTACTAAATATAGTGGATTGTTATGACGTCATGACGAATTTACAAGTGCGGACGTTATTGTTAAAATGTCCGAATGTGGAAAGGCTACATCTCATTCAAGTTGATGCTTTTAATGACCATGTAGTTGCAGAACTTGTAAGCTCAAATGCACTTAGTAATTTGAAAATGTTAACCCTTTTGGAGTGCGATGGTATTACTGTAAAGGGGCTCATAGATTTGGTGAAAATGAGTAATCCTTTGAGTGTTGTAGACACCAGGAGATGTGCTAATGTTGATTATTCAGTTGAAGAGGAGATTGACAATTACGTTAGGCAGAACAACTTAGATTTTGAGATTAGGGTAATTTGTGATTAGTGTTGTGACGGAACCAAATCAGTCGCATCAAAGTACTAAAATGCTGTGGATCTGAGGAACGCGTTCGAAGCAAATTTGACTCACAAGTCAGCGTTGCTGTGCCAATCATGTTGTATTCAACCCAGGACACATTACCACATACATTCTGCCTTGGTAAATCGGTTTCACTACCTGCATTTCAAGTGCATTTCACTGTTGGGCAAAAAACAGTATTGTTCTGGATCTGGCAGTTATAATCCAAAAACTCAAATTTGTTGTAAGGCTAAAGTTATTGAGCAACCATCAAATAGAAAAAGAATTTATTGCTAAAAACTTGTGCACAATCAATGTGTACAATCAATATACTGTATAGCTTATTCTGGTAATTAAAAATAAGTGTTGATGAAATAGCTGTTGTTCATGCTCTATTGACATTTTGTGGAAGATTTTGATTTTTTTGAAGAGATTTTGACTATTCTTTTGCATTTTTGGTGTTTGATCTTGTGATTTTTGAAGGGAATTTTGATATTTCACTTAAGTTTTTAATTTTTTGATAAAAATTGTTCATTTTTTAAATGGAATTTTGGTTTTAGGATGACTTTCTCCCTCAAAAATAGGATTATACAGCTAAAAAAGGAGGTATTTTTGCAAAAAGATATTGCAATAACAGTTGGATGTTCTGAAGTACTGTTTGCAAAGTGCTAAAGAAGTATAGAGAGACAGAGACTGGAACTATAAAAAATGTGAACCTTGTCGACCTCGTGCAATAACCAAAATGATTAGGCTAATGGATTCCCACAAACAATTAAACAACCACATATCCAGGCTAGCACGTAGCCAATAGACAATCCACTGACTACGTGCATGGAATTGTGGGGAGCCAATGGACAATCAACTGACTATGCAGACAGAATTTTAGGAGGTGTTCTGGGTTAGCTTTTTTGAACTAGTTAATTTTGGGCTAGCTGCGTTCGCACCAATATTCAGTTCTAGATTCAAACATTAGGCTAATCTAAATTAGCTGTTGCAAACAAGGTTTACACTAGAAAAAATATAGGTGTCAAACGGTGTAAGCTTATACTTTTATACTGTAGGTGTAAAACACTTGTCTTTAAATTATACCATTAATGAACTTGGAGGTGTAAACTTTAAGCCTTTATGCTTGCACACCTCGCAGGTGTTACATCCTTGGGTGTAAATTTACTCCATAATGTAATTTTTTAAAAAGGTGTAAATTTATTCCCATATGGAGTAACTTTACATCTTAATAATGGACTTTTACACCATAATAATGGACTTTACACCTGAATGGTGCAACTTTACACCTTAATGGTGCAACTTCACACCTTATTGGTGCAAGTTTACATCTTAATCTTGCAACTTTACACCTTGATGATGCAACTTTACACCTTAATGGTGCAAATCTACTGATTTGAATAAACAGGTGTAGAAATAATAAAAATAGTGTTCTAAAAGGAACACTATTTTCAATTTCATTTATATTTAAAGCCAACATTTTGTTTTGTTGATGAAATTTTACTGAAATTTAGTCTTGATTTTTACCAAAATTCAGATTTCAACTCTAGTCTACAAGTATCTATTTCACAGTCCAGTATGTTAACCACTAGTCTATTATGGCATGTAGTAGATATCACCACAAAGTATCTTTTATATTATATCGAATTCCACTTTACGAACCGAAATACTATGGTACGTATTATAGACGTAACGAAATACGTCTTGTTTACGTATCGAAAAACGTTAGCAGAACGTTTAGCATGTGGTTAGTATACAAGGGCCACGATTTCATTAATACAGTCATATCGCAACAACGCAACAACGCAATCGAAACTTAAATAAGTCTTAACGAATCGTAACAATCGAAAATTCGTTCGATAAAACGTGCCGTTCGTATTTAAACACTAACAAGGCGCATTCACTCGACCATCCGTTCATCGACAATATGCCGTACAGAAAAGCACCACCGAGTCTCGAAGAAATGTCTTTACGTGTGTTTACCAACAATTTCTTCACAATGCAGGACAAATTGGTGCACCAACCACCCATCTTTATTAAAAACGTCTTTGAACAACTGTCTCAGCAGTGTGAACCTAAGTCTTTACCGTCAGAAATTTTCATTCGTCCCGAAACCGAATCATTGCGCTATTTGGACACGATCGATGCGCCTATTGAACATTTATTGGATCGAATCGGCCGCGTATGCACGAACCTTGTAAGTTTAGACTTGTCCACATGTAGGTGTGAAGTCCAGGTCAATCACGTAGTCAAAGCGCTGAAAAACTCGCCACGACTTCAACGATTGAATTTGGGGAGAAGTTCGAAATGCGACGTGCGTAAGATCGTGAAGAATTCTCCCCAATTGACGCACCTTGATCTGTCGAAATGTGATAATGTTCGTAGGATTTGTTCGCTAAGAGCTTGCAAGAAACTGGTGAAGCTGAATATCAACGGAACCAAAGCCACTGTCCAAGATTGTCTTTTCCTTCTGCATCAGCTGCCAGTTTTGAAAGTTTTTGAAAATGAGAATTGGAACAAGATATTTCATGTGCTCAAGCAACAATTCGAGTTAAACCGAACGGTGCGCGTTTGCTCGGATTCAATCGAAGATCCGTCAATGTGGATAAAAAATAGCGACGATATCGACGTCGCGGTCACCAGTTTTCCTCGTCTGCACAGCTTAATTATTTTCAGGCAAAACCAAAGTGGCGATTTTAATATTATCTTGGAACACGAGGTAATGCAACGATTGACCCGTTTACATCTGGATTTTGTCTCTGATATCGATATTTCGCTTATCGGTCGCTTTTGCCCCATGCTAGAGAGGTTGGAATTGCTATGTTGTTCAATATTCATTTCCAATGCTGTAGATTCGGGTGAGAATATTCCGCTTAAGAACTTACGCGTACTAAATATAGTGGATTGTTATGACGCCATGACAAATTTGCAAGTGGCGATGTTATTGTTAAAATGTCCGAATGTGGAAAAGCTACATCTCTTTGACGTTTATGCTTTTACTGACAATGTAGTTGCGGAACTTGTAAGCTCAAACGCACTTAGCAATTTGAAAATGTTAACCCTTTTGAACTGCGATGCTATTACTTTAAAGGGGCTCATGGATTTGGTGAAAATGAGTAATCCTTTGAGTGTGTTAGACACCATGAGATGTGATAATATCGATCATTCAGTCGAAGATGAGATTGATAATTACGTTAGGCAGAACAACTTAGACATTGAAATTAGGGTAATTTGTGATTACGATTAGTGTTGTGACGGAACCAAATCTGAGGCGTTCGAAGCAAATTTCACTATTGGGCAAAAAACAGTATTGTCCTGGATCCAAAAACCCAAATTTGTTGTAAGGGCAAAGTTATTGAGCAACCATAAAATGGAAAGGGAATTTGTTGCTAAAAATAAGTGTTGATGAAATACAGTAAATGCATAGAATGTTGTTCATGCTCTATTGATTTTTTGTGGAAGAATTTGTTTTTTTTTTGAGGAGTTTTTGACTATTTTTTGCATTTTTGGTGTTTGATCTTGTGAAATTTGAAGGAAATGTTGATTTTTCAGGGGAAATTTTTCATTTTTTGAATGGAATTTTGGTTTTATTTTTTGGGGAAAATGTTTGATTTTGATGGATTTTTGGTGGTTGGATTTTGTGATTTTGTGATTTTTGACTGGAATTTATGGAGATTTTTAATTTTTTTTGGATTCTTGACGTTTGATTTACTGGTACATCACCATATTGTACTCTACGAACAGGTACTTGTACACCATCTTAAAAAGATTGGGAACATCTGTTCTAGTCAATAAATTGACTTGATCTTTATTATTACAGTTTACTTTAGTTACAATTAATGTGATCTAAACTTGCATATACTGTACACCATTTGAAATGAGGAATAGAAATAAGGAACATAATAAACAAATTGTAAATTTGAAGAAAAAAAAAACGTTTACAAAAGAACAAAATTGTTATTGGTAAACAACTTCCTGTATTTACCACTCAACTCTAGTGGATAAACAAACATTTTCAATTTCCCCCCACCCAAAAAAAAACGCCAATAAAATAAAATTCAACGTTTAATCAAACAAATTATTAAATTAAATTAAATTACATTAAATTAAAATTAGTCATAAATTAATCAACATTTTAGTCGTAATCATTTCGGATGATTTGATTCCTACGATGGGTGGTAAAGTAACAGAAGTGCCTGCCACGTGCCGCGTTCCCACACTATTTTTCCTCACCCCAAGTTTATACTTCACCCTCCCTTAATCTCATCATCATTATGCGCACAAACCAACACCGACAGCACAATCCTTACCATACCAAAGTACCAGTTTTAAACTACAGAAAACGAGCAGAAAAATAAAAAAACAACAAATCTTCAAACTCTAAACAAAATAAATTGCTTTCAGTTGTTTTCAATTGCTTGAACGTTGCACGCCGTGTCCAACGGTCATCCCGCATCTCACCCTCAAATTGATGTTAAACATATTCACTCTTAAATACTATTAGCCAGTTATACACCTGCCATTTTACACCATTTTAGTTTACACCTTTTTTAAAGGTGTATTTCAGGCTTTTACACCTATTATTTCTCCCAGTGAATGCATTCACACAAGTTTTAGATTTACTTTATTGTTATTCAGTCAGTTTGGACTCAATCATGAAGTTATTAGAGATGAGAAATCTGTTGCATACGTTGTCACAATAATTGTGACGAATTAAATAAAAGGGTCTAACAAAGCAACAACTTAGAATTCAAAGTTGAAATGTGTTTCAACTTTGCTCATTTTCCAACACATAATAAACTTATAAAGAATTTGACACTTTTGCATTATAAAATGATATATTTTATAAAGAGCGAAATGTTGGTAATTTGTAATTTGTAATAAAGACTCCACTTTACGAACCGAAATACAATGGTACGTCTTATAGACGTAACGAAATACGTCTGGTAGAAGTACCGAAATACGTTAGGTATGGACTGAAGATTCATATTCGAACACATACTGGTTACAAGCCATTGAAGTGTAGGGTCTGTTTGCGACCGTTTGGTGACCCTTCGAATTTGAATAAACATGCGCGGCTGCATGCGCAGGGAGAAACGCCTTACAGATGCGATCTGTGTGGCAAAGTGCTGGTTAGACGAAGGGATTTAGAGAGACATGTGAAGTCGAGGCATCCCAATAGTAATAATTTGGTTACTCCTGTGGTATCTGCAGTTAAAAAGCAAACATCTCAGGCTATTACGATTAAAGAGGAGAAAATGTGAGTGTGTAACAAATTATAAAAATATAAATTTAATAGATATTCAAAATGAATACATCTTTTTCTTCGAAATGAATAAATTAATTATTTTCCTCCTGAGGTAGTGGCAAGACTGCATCCGCACATAATGGCTTGTTGTGTAATTGCTCTATCATGTTGTCCAACACTTGATTTGTGCTTAAATCGCATCTCAAAGGGTTACCTAAATAAATAAAGGCAGTAAAGATTGATTTCTATTGAGAATTTGTCGTGAATCCAATTTTACCATGCAGGTGAAGCGTTTTTAATGGAAAGTCGTGGAGCATATCCAATGTTGTGAATAAGTTGTACGTGACATCGAGTTCTTGTAATGATTCAAAGGATTGGAATAAATTTTCAGGTAATGTTGTGAGCATATTTCCAGATAGATGTAAGTGCTTTAATGTGAGTAACCAGAGCTGTAATAATAAAAAAAAGTTAAAAATTAAATACTGTAATATTAATAGTAATAATAATAAATAAAGCCTGGATGTTTATGCAAAAAAATTCGTTTTGTGCAAAATTTCATATTTCATGAAAAATTGCAAAATTTTATGATTCATAAAAGATTGTGAGATTTCATAAAAAATTGCAAATTTTCATTAAAAAGTTGCAAATTTTCATAAAAAATTGCAAATTTTCATAAAAAATTGCAAATTTTCATTAAAAAGTTGCAAATTTTCATTAAAAAGTTGCAAATTTTCATTAAAAAGTTGCAAATTTTCATTAAAAAGTTGCAAATTTTCATTAAAAAGTTGCAAATTTTTATTAAAAAGTTGCAAAATTTCATTAAAATTTTTTTTTAAAAAAAATCCAAAAACACTAACCTGCGTTACATCAATTGACACCAACTTATTTCTCGACAAATCCAACACTACCAAACTATTCAGCGGTGCCAAAGCCGCATCGGGGAACTCTCCCAGTCGATTATCAGACAAATCCAACCTGCTCACATTAGGCGTGTTTTCAAAAGCGTCCAAAAAAACAAACTCTATCTCATTCCCCGACAAATCCACATCACTCAGAGCGGGCAAATTTCCCAAATGCTTCAACCGCCTCAGCTTATTCCCACGTAACACAAGCTCCCTCAAACTCGGCAAATAATCAAACACTCTCTCCACCGATCGAATTCGATTTCTAGCCAAAATTAGCACTCTGAGCTTGACCAAACCTTCGAAAGCACCCGCAACGTCCTCCAACACGTTATCGGCCAAACTCAACGTGTCCAGACCCGATAACGAACAAAATTCACGCACACTTAACGCACGCAAAGAGTTATTGGCCAACATGAGCAACTCCAAACTGCCCAACTCCTCCAAGCTTCCGTTTAGCGTTTCAAGTTGATTCGCGTCCAGCCCCAACTGGAGCAGCGACACCGGAAATGACCCCTCCTCGATGCGCTCTATAACGTTTTCGGACAAGCTCAAATAGCGTAAATTGACGAGCGACTTGAAATCTCCTACGGAAATCGACGACACGCGATTCCCCGTCAAACTGAGCGCCTCCAAACTGACCAACGGACGCAACGCCATAACGGGAACTGCACTCAGCACGTTATCGGTCAGATGAAGTCCCCGCAGATCCTCCAGACCCAGAAATGCGTCGTCGGTGATGTGGGTGACATTGCTCGCGTTGATTTCCAATTTCTCCACACTCAACGGGCCGAAAGCGTTTGAACGCAGCGTCGGTATGTTGCTATTGACGATGGTCACCCAAGGTGAGTCCGATCGAGGTTGGGGTATGAGCGCGGATAATGTGGCCGTGTTGAGCACAGAAGTGCACGTAGTGTGAGGACGGGACCACTCACGTTTGCATTTGCAGGGCGGAAGTGCCGGGCAGATGGTTTGCGAGACCGCGCTGGACAGTAGAGTGAGTGCGTAGAGGATTGATAGGAACGACTGCATGGTGTTGCGGGACGACTGGAGTGATCTGGTTGGTCTTGGTTATGTAATATAACTGATTGTATTTAGCCTTGGACTTTGGGATGGGAAATTGGCGATTTAATGAGTGAATTTAGCAATTGGATATTGAGTTTGGGATTTTTGATTTGTTTTATGCTGGTGTGAAAGTGGTGTGATGATAAATTGATGGGTTTTATCATGATGTGGCGTAGTTTTTATTTTTTTAAGAGCAAAATGTGGTTTTTAATGCTTTCAGTTCTTGTATGTTGATACGACCAGCAGGATCAAGATGATACTGCGTGTTGTCATCATGCTAAAGATATCAAGATTTTTCTTCAAACTAGGGGTACTAAATCATTAACCTGGCTTACAAACAGTTTAGGAAACCACAAAACAGTATTAAAAGTAGCTATTATTGGGTTGTTGTTACTTCTGCACGTGTCAGCTGATGAAAAAAAATAAACAATTTGATGAGGATTTTATTTTATTGTTTTTTTATTATTTTGGAAATTAAATTGAATTAGGACGAAATTAGTTAAAACCGATTAAAAAATCTATACACTTAATCGTGAGGAGTTTGTCTGTCTGTCTGTCCGTCCCGATTCTATCTCCTCCAAAACCGCTGGACGGATTTCGAATCCGAAAAGTGCATTCGATAGCCCGCGAAAAAAAATTCTGTGTAGGCTACTTTTAATAATTTATGCACGGATATCGGGATAGATATCAATATTTATATCAAA